>JAKMXC010000463.1:0-49170 GCA_025328345.1 Colletotrichum sp. SAR11_59
ATATACTAGCTTTAACTATAAAATCCCCCTTAAAGAAGGAAAAGAACTATAATTTAATAAAATCTATAGACTTAACCTAATAGAAATAGAAGCCTTAGATAAATATCTTAAAGAAAACCTCTGAAAAGGTTATATTAGACCTTTAATATCGCTAGTAGGAAGCCTAATCCTATTTATACCTAAGAAAAATAGAAAACTATAATTATATATTAACTATTATATACTTAATGAGATAATAATTAAAAATTATTACTTACTACCTCTTATTAATAAAATAAGATAACTCCTATATAGAGCTAATTAGTTTATAGCTTTTAACCTTAAAGGGGCTTATAACCTAATTAGAATGAAATAAGGAGAAGAATAGAAGACTACTTTTAGGATATAAAAAAGATATTTTAAATACCTTATTATACCTTTTAGCCTTACTAATATACCTATAATATTCTAGAATATAATTAACACTATATTATAATAATATATTAATATCTATATAGTTATTTATTTAGATAATATCCTTATTTTCTCTCCTATACTTAAGAAATATAAAGAGGATATATATAATATTTTATAAACCCTTTAAGAAACTAAACTTCTAGTTAAACCTAAGAAAAGTAAGTTCTATATATAGTAAGTAGAATATTTTAGATTTACTATCACTCTAGGAGAAGTCTATATATCTAAAAATAAGATTAAGGCTATTTAGGAATAGCTTATACTAAAGAACCTTAAGGAAGTCTAAGGATTCCTAAGCTTTATTAACTTCTATTAGAAATTCATAAAGAACTATAAAAAGATTAATATAGCTTTTATAGACTTTAGCTATAAGAACAAACTATTCTAATAGGAAGAACTATAATAAATAGCTTTCTAGAAAATTAAAGACCTTATTACTAGTAAACTAATCCTCTTTATCCTAGACTTAATAAAATAATTTAAAGTAGAACTAGATATATCTAACTATACTATTAGAGTATAGTTATCCTAATAAGACTTAAAAGAATACTTATACTTTTATACTTTCTTCTCTAAAAGACTTAAAAGACCTAAACTTAACTATAAGATCTATAATAAAGAGTTTATAGTAATTATTAAAGCTTTTAAAGAATAGTAACCTAAACTCTTAAGAACTATTTATAAAGTACTTATATACTTAGACTATAAAAACCTTATATACTTTATAACCTTAAAAGTATTAGAAAAATAATAAGTATAATAGTTAGAATTCCTATTAAGATTTAACTTCTAGATTATTTATAGGAAAGGATTAGATAATAGTAGAGCTAATACTTTTAGTTAGAGACTAAACTATAATATCCTAGTACTTAAAGAAACCTAGGTGATTCTTAAAAAGGATAGCTATAGAGACTTAATACTAGCTACTAAACTCTTAATAATAGCTAAGCGATTTAGTATTAGCCCTCTTAGTAAACTAGATAATAAAGTAATTATAGGGTTTTATGCTTACCTTATATATAGTTACTAAGGAATTATAAAAACCTAGAAAAGATTATAATAATAGTATAGAGAAAAGGTTACTAGAGAATATATAGTAAAAGTAATTAAGGATTATGATATCTACTTTAAAAGCAAACCTACTTAATACTAACCTTATAGTATATTATAACTTTTACTTATACTATAAACCGCCTAGTAATCTATATTACTTAACTTTATCGTTAAACTACTAAAGTCTTAAAAACCTCTTATAGGAGTTTACTATAATAGTATCCTCATTATTATAGACTAACTTATAAAGTATACCTACTTTATCTTATATAAAGAAGTAAATAACGCTAAAGAATATACTTATATATTTCTTAAATATATTATTACTAACTATAGAATACCTAAAGAAATTATATTAGATAGAGATAAAATATTCACTTCTAATTTCTAGAAATTAATTATATTATAACTTAGTATTAAATAATTAATATCTATTACATTCTACTTATAGACTAATAGATAAATAGAAAGAATTAACTAAATCCTTAAAACCTACTTTTATACTTACGTTAATTATAACTAAGATAATTAAGTAATACTATTATTAATAGCTTAATTTACCTATAATAGCGTAATTAGAGAAAGTACTAAGGAATTCCCCTTCTACTTTAACTATAGATTTAAACTAACTACCTATAGAGAACCTTATACTAGCTTAGTAGCACTAAAAGCTATCGCTATAGTTAAGCAAATTAAGGATATCTAGGATAACATATATAAAAAGCTTAAATTTATATAATAATAAATAGTATGTTTTAGTAATAAATAAAGGATTAAGGGACTAACCTTAAAAAAGGGAGATAGCGCCTATCTTATATAGCAAAATATTAAAATAAAACAACTAAACGACAAATTAGACTTTAAAAAACTTAGACCTTTTAAAATCCTCTAAAAAATTTCACTAGTTAACTATAAACTTAACCTACCTAACATAATAAAATATTTCCTAATATTCTATATCTTACTATTTAAACTAGTACTATAAGGATTATAGATAAATAACCTTATTATTATAGAAGATAATAAACTAGAGTATAAAGTTAAATAAATTATTAACTACCTTAAGGAACTAAAAGGTTATTAGTACCTTATTAAATAGAAAAAATATAGTTATGAAGATAATATATAGAAACTAGCTAAGAATATTACTAACGTAAAAGATAAACTTATAACCTACTAGTAATAATACTAAGAATAAGAAATAATACTAATAGTACTAGTAGTATTACTTCTAATAAATATTAATAGCTACCTATATATTAGATACCTATATAGGTATATTAGACTACTAATAGAAGCAGATAGACTATAATAGGGAAAACTATTTATTTACCTAGGAATACTAAAGCTTAACTAAAACTCCCCTAATAAAAAGTTTAGAGTATTAGGATTCTAATTAAAGATTAAATCTAAGTCTAGCGTACTAAAACTACCTATAGACTAAACCTCTAATATAGAAGAACTAATAGAGGGACCCTTAGACATATTATCCCCTTTAGTAACTACTAATATTTCTTTATAACCTTTTTTAAAAACTATTCTTTTCGCCTTATAAATATAATCTAACTTCACTAACACTTTATTTACTTCTACTTATACCCTTTATAGTACCTCTATTCTCTTATGAAATATTTCCTTAGTTTCCTCCTCCTTATTATCTAGATAATAAGACTCTACTATTAATCGCTCTACTATAAATAGTTAGCTAGAAAGAGAAACCTAAATAGATACTACTTTATACTAGTAAATTATATCCTTAGAAGTATTATAGGAATAATAAGTGCTACTAATAGTAATATACTCCCTATAAACTAAAGACCTTAGTAATATTTTACAATAAAGCCTCTTTAAGCGATAGTAATAATAAAGCATAACTTTAAAACTATTCTTAGTAATATTAAGAGAGTGATAATAGCAATAAAGTATAGAGATCGTAGGATTATTAGAAACGCAACCTAATATAATGTTAGTATTATAGATAAATTAGGAAGCATAATTTATAGATCCCTAACTTAAGACTAACAACCTACTTATATTAGGTCTTAAGGATAAGACCTTTAGAGAGGGAACCTAATATTATAACCTATAAATAAGGATAACAGCTAAATAACCTACTTAGATATTAGGCAGCTAGGATAAGATATTTATACTATAAGATTATAGGAATAGTAGGGACTTACTTAGAAATAGAAGAACTATAGTATAAGTTATATAATAATAAGATAAGACTAAGTAGGTAATATAGATCACTAAACGCTTAGTTAGAGCTATTAAGTACTTACTAATAATTACTAAACGTTTACTAATATTAAACTAGTGATTAGTAAGTAGAATAAGGGACTACTTAGGACTTATATATAGTATAACCTTAAACTTAACTCCTAGTTAAACTCCTATAACTCTTTAGTAATTAACTTTATAGTATTCCTCCTTATAGATACTCTCAGCTTACCTTCACTACGAATTACTTATTAAGTCTAAGACTAATCACCTTAGTTTCTGAAGACTAATCTACTATTAGTCTATAACCTACGACTAGCCTATAACCTTAGTATACTATTATAACGTATTAATCCCTAGCTTCTGTTAGTAGACCCTACTGTCGGATAGCTGACCGTAACATTAGAGTAAGGGGGACCTCTTATATATCCCTAGTTATATAAAAATTCATAAAAGAATTCTTCACAAAATGCTGTTGATGATGATCAGAGGGGGCAAACTGCAGGTTACGACGTACATTGCACCAGAGGGGCACCATCCCAAGCGCTATGGAGGGGCTGCTGGGTTGCATAGAGAAATTGCTGCGCGAGTTACAGGATTCTAGAATGGCACTTAGGTAGTCGAATTGGGCAATTAAGTTTGTACTCCAATACTCGCTTGCGCGGCAAGGAAGACATGCCGGCGACCCTCTTGGATCTTCAGACCAACGACCCGGTGAAACAGGCCGCACGTGCCATGGATGCAACCCGCTGACCCAAAGGAATTTCTGCTTTCCTTCCGCGGTGGCAACTCGGGACGATCCCGTCCACACGGCAGAATATTTCAGGGCACATGCATAAAGAATGAGACCCTTGCGTGGAGGAGAGTTCAGCTGAGCAAGAAGGTAAAGACTGCAATGTAAGGTTTCCGGCATCCCACTACCATCACAGCTGCCGGCGAGGACATTGGAAGAGTCATGTAATGTGTGACAAGTTTGGAGTGTGGTATCCGGATTCTTACTTTCTTTGTATACGATGGAGCCGCATTCGGCATCAAACTCCGATGCTGGCAAGCATGTCGGTTAGTTCACATGAATCACGAACGGGCTGATTTATGGGGTCACTTTGCAGTCCTACCCATGTGTAATTGATGGCCAAAGCTTCTTGCATCTCTTGATCCAAGCTCCGTCCAGCATGGTGTTCACGCGGGCCGGAAGACCTCAACTGGTCGTTCCTGATGGCATTGTGGGCAGAGGAACTACACATCGCAATTGGACCTCTCTATTTGTAAGTCGGTCAACAGGCTCTGAAAACCATCGTCTCTTGCAACAATTCAACCAGATCAAAAAGCCTCGCAATGAACCAAATTCGCAAATCAGTTCCTTCTATGCTGGCGTTTGGGCCTCAAGGACGAGTGCCCCACGAGGATCTCTATGAGCTGCGTCGTCTCCTCAATTCCACTCCACAGCTTTCGAAGATCGTTACAGCCATTCACAAACTACCATCGCTGTGGCCCAGGTTGACCAAATTCGACTTTGAGTTGTTGCAAGTTGAAGGGGAGTCATATTTGCAATCTTTGACAGGGTGGCTCACCAATGATGGGTTGCTCCCGTGTGACGAGGGGGGGCTTCCCCCTATGATCGCTTTTCCAATTAATTTCCTTGTACAAATGATCCAATACATCCTGTTTGCAAGGCAACTGGGCAGTGCAGATTTCCAGTTGGCCATGCTACAAATGCTCCAAACAGGGGGGATTTGCGGCTTCTGTGTTGGTTTTCTCTGTGCTGTCACTGTGGCAGCTTCTCAGACTGAAGAGGCGCTTCTTGATATTACCATCCGTGCTTTGCAGCTAGCAGTCTGTGTGGGTGCTTACGTCGAAAGGGACAGGATCCGATTTGAGTCAGGCTGTGTTTCAATCAGGGGCAGAAAGAATGTGTCCCAGGATAAGGAGACGATTGAGAAGATAATTCGCAAGTTTCCCGAGGTATGCACCAATTCAATCGCTCCGACCCGCAGAATCAAGGAGCTAATTGATCAGACTTACATTTCTGCCACAACCGACGAGGCTTCCATCACACTCACAACCCCCCGCCATAGCCTGTCGAGTCTAAAAGATTCCCTCACAACAGTTGGGCTCGTCGCTGACGTCCCGATTAGGGGACGGTTTCATTCTCCTATATATGCTCTTGAAGTAGAACGAATCGTCCACCTTTTCGAACAGGAGCCAGACCTACAGTTTCCGTATCCAGACCGGCTACACGTCCCAGTCAGATCCACAGTTGATGGAAGGTTCGTCACTGGAGACAGCCTCGTTCGAGCAATATTGAATAATACCCTATTATTACCTGTAGACTGGTATCGGACGCTCAAAGTCGCAATTGGTTCTCTGCCACCGGGACAAATCTGCGTAGCGGTGGCAGGCGTCTCACAGCACTTCCCTCCATCCTCGGGTGGACATCTGGATCTTCGCTTTTTGAGCTTGCGACATCCGCCTGCACTTTCCATGAGACCGGCTCATGATGGATTCGTCAAGAAAGGGGAAGCAACATATCCACAAATGCAGACACCTCCCAATACCCCACCAGGTAGCATCGGCCATGAGGCAGCAACAGGTCTAAATTGTGACTACGAATCGCTTTCAGACGCGAAAAGAAAGCGTACACTGTCTGAATTCCCGCCACACGCTGTCGCAGTCGTCGGTATGGCTGGGATATTTCCCGGCGCCAAATCGGTCGATGAGTTGTGGGATCTCATATCGGCCGGGCGGTCAACAATTGCTCCTGCACCTGAACGAGTCGGACTAGACCAACTTGCCGAAGACGTCTCCAAGGTCAAATGGTGGGGCAACTTCATTGACCAACACGATACCTTCGATCACAAGTTCTTTAATAAGTCGACCCGAGAGGCGACGGCTTGTGATCCGCAGCAGAGAAAGCTACTTGAGGTCGTGTACGAAGCTCTATCATCGTCAGGGCAACTCAGTCCAGAGACGCATTTGGATCCACAAGACTACGGATGTTACATCGGAGCCGTGATGAACAACTATGCTGAGAACCTAAGCTGCCACCCTCCCACGGCATATGCAACGACGGGCATCGGGAGATCTTATCTGAGTGGTGCCATCAGTCATCACTTCGGCTGGAGCGGTCCAGCTATGACTATTGATACGGCTTGTTCGTCTTCTCTCGTGGCTATACATACTGCTTGCCGTGCCATTGCATCCGGAGAATGCAGTCGCGCAGTTGCAGGAGGCGCAAATATCATCACCTGCCCGCATGACTACCGGGATTTGAAGGCAGCGGGCTTTCTGAGTCCCAACGGTCAATGTAAGCCGTTTGATGCCCATGCCGACGGCTACTGTCGTGGCGAAGGCGTCGGTGTTGTCGTCTTGAAATCTTTATCCGCTGCTCTTGAAGAAGACGATAATATTCTTGGAGTTGTCATCGGCTCTGCTACCAACCAGAACCATGAAGGAGGGCCCATAGTGGTGCCGAGTGCAAAGTCTCAGGCGAGTCTTCTGAGAAAAGTCATGGACTTGGCGAACGTTACACGTGAGGATGTGTCGTACGTCGAAGCCCATGGCACCGGCACAAGCGTTGGTGATCCGATCGAGGTTTCCAGTCTGCGAGAAGCTTTCGGTGGGGCCTCCAGAACGTCGAAGCTGTACTTCTCTTCCATCAAGGGAAACATTGGCCACGCTGAAGCAGCATCTGGTGCGGCCGGCTTGATCAAAACGCTTCTCATGTTGAAAAATAGCCGCATACCCCCGCAGGCTAGCTTTCAATCATTGAACCCCAACATACCGACACTGGCTCCTGATAAGATGGAGATTCCCCGACAACTAACTCCATGGGACGCAAGAGATCGAATCGCTTGTGTCAACAACTATGGCGCCGCTGGAAGCAACTCAGTTGTGATGATCCGCAATGCCCCTGCAAATGAGTCGGACTTGGGGATACTAGATGAGCAGCCAGTTGCACCATCGAAATGGCCGCTTATCCTATCCGCTTCAACTGAAGAATCACTGTCGCAATATGCCCAGGAAGTACTTGATTTGGTGCGACGTGTGGGTTCAGCGAAGCCATCAGGTTTCGATCTTCCAGACATTCTCTTTCACTTGGCCCAACGTGCCAATCATGCTCTTAAAATTGTCGTTTCGACAACGGTGTCTGATATGAGAGAGCTCGAGATGATTCTCTCCCAGGTGGCTTCAGGGTGTAGCTTGATAACAAAAGTTGCATCGCCGCCGCTGACCATCCTCGTCTTTGGTGGTCAAGACAGTCGCTATGTTGGTCTTTCAGAAGATATGTACAAATCATCGCAAATATTACGACATCATCTGGACAGTTGCCAGCACGTCTGTTTGAAGCTCGGACTCGAGGGCATTTTCCCAGCGATCTTCCAGCGAACCCCAATTTCAGACCTTGTAACGCTGCACACTGCTTTATTCGCAATTCAGTACTCCTCCGCTAGAGCATGGATGGACTGTGGGCTCAAGATAGAGGCAGTTGTGGGTCACAGTTTCGGCCAACTCACAGCACTTTGCATCTCTGGGTCTTTATCACTGAGCGACGCTTTGAAGTTAGTGACAGGCAGGGCATCCCTTGTGGAGAACTGTTGGGGTCCTGAGCCAGGCTCAATGCTTGCATTGAACGCTGATCGAGAGCACGTCACTCGTCTACTTAGACAGGTCGAGGGTCTTGAGGTGGCATGTTTCAACGGACCCAGAAGCCACGTTGTCGTTGGTTCTGCTAAGGCTGTTCGGGACGCAGAGACTTTGATCACTCGTGATGAGATGATGCGAGGCTCGGTTCGTTGTCAGACTTTGGATGTCACCCACGGATTTCATTCGGCCCTCACAGAACCCTTGCTCCAACAGCTTTTGGAGCTTGCGGAGAGTCTCTGCTGGAAGACTCCAACGATTCCCCTTGAAGTTTGCAGCGACAAGCATGATGATAGTATGCCTGATCCGCATCTTGTCGTGGAACATATGAGAGGCCCCGTATGTTTCTATCATGCGATTGAACGGCTTGTTCAGAAATATCCCCAAGCTACTTGGATTGAGGCTGGACGAGGAACCTCCGCCACCCAGCTCGTTCGGTCATGCATTCAACCTCAAGACGGCCACTCTTTCATGGGCCCACAGTTGACTGCCTCGTATGCTCAAGATTCTCTCGTTGATGTCACAGTTAAATTGTGGAGGGAAGGACACAATGTGCAGTACTGGCCATTCCACCGACGTCAAAGACACCAATACCAAACCCTCAGCTTGCCGCCGTACCAGTTTCAGAAGACTCGACATTGGTTACCTTATATCGGTCTAAAACACGGCGCAGAAAGTCCGGCTCGGCCTTTGACAGAAGATCCGGAACCTGAGGAGTTTCTGTCTCTCATCAAAGGCGACAGTTCGACGGACAGCTACTTCAGGATTTCAGCCAAAAATGAGCGCTTTCAATCCTTGGTGAAGGGACACGTCATGTGCGAATATGCGAGCATGCCGGCTTCGGCGTACATAGAGGCCGTCTCCAGAGCTGCTCTGAAGCTTCAACACTCGGACCTCGCCGAATGGAGGCCCACAGTCGAAGATCTCACCATGAAGGCACCGGTTGTTTTGAAACTGGACGAAGAGCCTCCTGAAATTCTATTAAGTATGCGACGGGTCGACAACTCTCGGCCGTCATGGGTCTTCTCTATTACCGTGGAGCCCATACAGAAGGCTGGCGAAGACAGGGTTGAGGCGCAGGAGACAACGACTGGTATGGTGCACCTCAGAGAGCGAAATGACCCTAGAGCCACACAAGAGTTCCGCCGATTTGAATCGCTAATCGGAGACTGTCGCTGGCAAAACATTATGGAGCATCCTAATGCGGAGGCCATGCAAGGGAAGCATATCTACAGAGCATTTCAGGGAGTCGTACAGTACTCAGATGCCTTCAAGGGGATCAAAGCCATCGCCAGCTTGGGGACTGAATCGGCAGGTGTGGTGAGAATCTCACCCGACAGCCATGGAACGCTCGATCAGCGGCTTGTCGACACGCCAATGATTGACAGCTTCTTGCAATTCGGTGGCTTCTTAGTCAACTACTTCAGTACAACAATAACGCCTGACAGCCTGTTGGTCTGCCATCGAATCCAGCGGTTGCAGCTCGGTCCCACTTTCTCGCCGGATGTCAAAGATTGGCTTGTTCTTGCGAACATGACTTCTGAAAACAACGAGAACGTGTCCGTCGATGTTTATGTTTCCGAGGCACAGACCAAGAAGATAGTCCTCGTCGCATTTGGTATGGGCTTTACGAAGATATCTCGAACATCCCTCACAAGGATTTTACGTGGCTCCACTAAGGACTCAACCTCGTCGTCCATCATTTCCAAAGAGGAGACAACTCTCCCATCTGAGACTAATATTTCGGGAGAGGCCAGCATCAGAAACAAGGGCGGGTCTACCAGCAAACAATCGGAGGTACTCAAGATCGCGGCTAGTATCGCTGACATTCCTATCGACGACCTTTCCGGCAAAGAGGCTCTTCCTGATGTTGGCATTGACTCCTTGGGGGCTACTGAGATGATCGGTGATATCGCCTCGGCACTGAATGTGACAATCGATTTGTCTACGTTTTTACTGTTTACCGATATTAACGCCATCGTTTCTCATGTTGATAAAGAGCTAGGCTTAAAGTCTGCGAACGAGGATAGCGCAGCATCTCAAATTTTCCCAGAACCATCGACAGGAAATGGAGGGTCGCAAAGCTAGTCAAGCTTACCAATCCAACGACCTGCGGAACGACCCCCGAGGGAGTTCAAAGACACACCAGGGTCACGCGGTGGGTCCTATGCGAAGACAGAAGAACTGCCAACCATCAATTCCATTCACGAATCTTTTGATGAGGTGCGGCTCAGCTTTGACCGGCTCGGGGCATCGATGAACGCTCTCGACTATTGGTCTGAGATCCAGCCCGGCGACGTTCGTCTGGTCCTAGCCTACGTATCACAGGCTTTCGAGACGTTAGGGTGCAATCTACAGGCGCTCGGCCCTGGAGATAAGGTGCCGATTGTAACAAGCATTCTGCCTCGTCATCAGCAGCTAGTGCGTCGGCTGTACCGTTTTCTGGAAGACGAAAACATCATATAGTCTTCAGGGGAAATTTTCATTAGGACTACCAAGTCTATGGAAACGACATCAGGAGAACAGGTTTTCCAGGATATCATAGACAAGCACCCCCTGAACGGTCCAATTCGTCACCTTCTAAGAGCTGTAGGGCCGCATCTTGCTGCGTGCCTCGTTGGAGATCATGACGCCCTCCAAGTGCTCTTCGGCAACCGAGCAAACAAGAAGTGGCTTGACGATCTTTATCGAGAGTGGCCCATGTCAGTAACAGCCACTCATCTGCTGGGCGATTTCTTGTGTCTATCATTCAGTCATAGTAGCGGTTCTGGCCCATTCCGCATCTTAGAAGTTGGAGCTGGCACAGGAGGAACAACGCGCCATGTCGTCGACTTACTGGTCAAAGCGGGAATTCCTTTCGAGTACCATTTCACCGACCTATCTGCATCACTTGTCCAGAAGGCCAGGACGTCCTTTGCAGGAATCAAAGGCATGACCTTTGGGGTTTTGGACATCGAGAGCGAGCCGACTGCTGAGCTCACTGAGGCGTTCCACGTCATCATATCGACGAATTGCATCCACGCAACTAGGAACATAACCTCAAGCCTGGCCAATCTACGAAAGATGCTCCGTGAAGACGGTGCCCTTGCCCTGATTGAGATGACGCCAACTCGGCAGCTGTACGTCTTTGATATAATCGTCGGTCTGCTGGAGGGCTGGTGGCTCTTTAACGATGGTCGTTCCCATGCCTTGGCTGATGCGGAACATTGGCAACAGGCTTTTTTAAGCGCAGGCTTCGCAGATGTACAATGGTCTGATGGAGAGTCGCTCGAGGCCAAGACTGTCAGAGTGATATGTGGGTTTCAGATGCCTGGTTTTCCCGACTTGAGACAGGTGCCGACAAGATCGAACGCGGTCAGGTAGAGATTGACGTGCAGGAAGTGGTCTACAAAACAGTGGGGTCCCAACAGATTCACGCGGATATTTGTTATCCTCAAGTGGCAAACCCAGCCAAGAAGATTCCGATAGGTGGGTCGCTCAGAATCCAGCAGGTGCTTGAAAACAGGAAGTTTCTAACATGAAGCAATCAGCTCTGATGATACATGGAGGAAGTCACATCATTTTCTCCCGCAAGGATATCAGACCTCCGCAGACGCGCATGATTGACATGGGGCTTTTGCCAGTCAGCCTCGACCATCGGCTATGCCCGGAGTCCCGACTTGCTGACGGTCCCATGGTTGATGTATGCGATGCACTTGAATGGGCTCAAAAGATACTGCCGCACGTCGAACTGAGGAACCCCGACGTCAGACCTGATCCAGACAACATCGTGGTTGTGGGATGGTCCTCCGGAGGACAGCTGGCATTGTCGACTGGATGGACGGCACCAGAGAGAGGGCTTCGACCGCCGAATGCTATCTTGGCTTTCTACTGTCCTACTGACTATGAGGATGACTGTGGGTTGAACGTGTTGCTTGCGTCTTGTGTAGGTATGAATGCTGATCTGCAAGTACAGGGTGGCAATCTCCCATTCAACCCGTTGGAGCAGAGGACTTGGGTGAAGAATACGACGTTTTAGAGGCCGTCCAAGATGAGCCTGTAAGCTTCCCTGGCCCTTTCATTAAACCACCTTAAGCCGTCGAAGGTGTGTTGCTACTGACTTCTATCATGTGGAACAGATTGCCAACTATGGCACTATCGGCGCTTGGGAACCCCTTTCAGACCCCCGAATCCGCAGTGATCCTCGTTCTCGTATCATCTTACACATGAATTGGAAAGCCCAAACGCTACCAATCATCATTGAAGGCTTACCCAGCAGAAGGCTCGCAGGTTCAAGAAGACCCGAGATGACGGACTGGAACACACTGCCACAGCCTCCAACAGAGGAGGTCCGGCGGTGTAGTCCGTTGGCCCAAGTAAAGAACGGCCGTTACCAGACTCCCACATTCTTGATACATGGAACTGGCGACGATCTCATTCCGTGGCAACAGTCCAGTCGCACAGCCGAAGAGATGAGAGCCCGGGGCATTGATGTCAGTTTGGTTTTAGTACCAGAGGCACCTCACATCTGTGACGCAAGTCGTGATCAGTCGTCGGAGGGGTGGTTGGCAGTTTTGGAAGCTTACAGATGGCTTAAAAAACATGCGTTCTCTCGTGGTCTCAATGAATCTAAATGAACCTGAAGTCAGCGCCGAACTACAACAGACGCCTGGCCACATGTAATTTAGGGCTTTTACCTTGGTGGGACCCAGGGAGAATTTCAAGGATTGCCAAGGGCAATCCTCAACCTTGAAAACATACATGCCGTTGAGGACGATTTTCATGTGTATCAGTCAAATCATATAAACTCAGCATTGCGTCCGAGACATCGTCACGTTATTCGACATCGCAACAGCTCACCTCGAATCGGACTATCAACGATTGAGCCGTTCTATCAATAGTGCTTTATTCAATATCCTTCACACCATTTGACAACAAGATTGAACCACATAAATGATCATTTTATGTCGCCTAAATCCTTTTGACCCATATTTTGCTGGCCTAAACTCCTTGTACCTGGGGCTCCGTGGCTTCGCAGACAAATACTGAAACGAACTCCTTGATTTCGACATCGATCCATTCCCATAGATCGTCATTCTTCCGCACCTCTCTACCTGCCTCATCATCAAATCCATAAAAGCCCCAGGTGCCTGGAATTGCTTCAAGCATGTCAAGAAACTCGACTGCGTTCATCGAAGAGGTCGAGGATTCTTGAATGAGGTCTCTCTCATTCCAGACGCCCTCAAATGTGCGGCCCTAAGCATGGAAGGCTTCATCATCATAGTACCTCCTTTTGCACCCTGGCTTTTTTCGAATGCTCCGGTCAACCAGAATGAATGGATAATCGGCCGTTCCATCTTCGATGCCCTCGAAGTCCGCAATCGAGTCTATCATAAGGTTCAGAAAGCAGGCTCTCGGGCCAGGCCTCTTTCGCAAATCATCTATCGTCTCCTTTTTCGGATCAAAAGCCCAGGAGCTATCGTACTCAAAAGCGACGTTCATAGGACCACGCCATCCATACCAAGAGTCGTTCCAGAATGGTAGCTTGCTCCGCGAGTCGAAGTCGTTGTAGACTGCATCTTCGGGTATTTGCAAGCAAATAAGGTCTGTCCGAGGGTTTACTGTGAAGCCGTACGTTTTGTCACCTTCGCAGATAACACCGACCATTTGAGGAGTAAGATCTCTTCTGGTGGGATCCGGGTTATGAACGTACTTCTTCGTTCTCTCCTTCCACTTCTTTTTCATTACTTCCCTGGAGTCTCTGCATGCAGTCCAAAGACCAGCGTCGAGGAGGTACTCGGACCAGTTTCCTGCTATGGACGAAAGGTCGACACCTGTTATTGTGACAGGATAGGGGTTATTATCCATGCGACTTTGATAGTACGATTACCTTTTCGGAGCGCGTGGCGGTGTGCTTTGCGGCGTAGAGCTCACGGGAATGAAGTGCAATCCTGGTCGAGATGTACGGACTGAAGCAGCGAGCTCCCAAATTGTCAGCTTCAATTCCGCTGGGAGGTCGGCGAAGGTTAAGGGAGTCTTTGCCGACATCGTTGACGAAATTTGGGAGCAGAAGTCAAGTGGTGCCTTGTGAGCCTGAAAGAGAAACGAGAGTTGAGTGTGTTCGACGGAAGATTTTGCACACAGTCAGACGGTGCGGCGACATTTTATAAGGAACTTGACTGACCTTGTTGGTGGTGTACACCCTGGGCCACTAAAGCCACAATAAAGTAGAAGGCTTCACAGATATTCCAAAGGTGTTCCCAAGTGGACGGACAAATGCTCAGTTTATAGAGGTGGACACAAGGTTGTTTGTCAATCTCATGCTTCGAAGAACATCACGTTAATTTATACCCGGATGAATGCGGGCAAGAGGTCACTTCAGACCTGCCCCGTTGGGAATTCAAACGCTGCTGTTGGTCCAGCCGGTGCCCAAAATCTCTGGATTGCAACATTTTAAAGGGCAAGAGCTTGATATTTGCAAAAGGGCAGGGATTCATAAACCTTTCATGATTTATACAACCTACTTTAAGGGTATTTTCTGTGTAAAACGTCGTCAAGGTCATTAGAAATATGTGAACCTGGATCTTGAAGTGTGATAACGCAGGGATGGCCACGACGTGCCTATACTGTGAACATTTCGATCAACGTGTAATTGCATCAGAACGTATTTCTAGAAGATACTAAAATCCTTTTATTCTTCAAACACTGGCAAGATCAATAATTCAGTCAAATAAAAACTCTATCTTGGACCCTAGACTGGGGTTATTGGCCGACGACTTCGTAATGAACGTGTGGTAGGTCCTGCTGCTTCCATTTCTCATGACAGATGCGCTCAAATGAACCACCCCTTTTTGAGCTCATCTCGGAGATATTTTACGTCGTCTCTACATTCTCTTGGCCAAAGGTCAGACCAGTTCTACTCGTTTCCCAGAGATCTCACATCCTCTTCATCTGTAATAGCTAGCACGGGGATAGCTTCCTCAGGATCGAGATAGTACGATCTACTGATGCCTGCAACATTAGTCTTCTCCCATGTCCAGTACCCCTCGACCGAGCCAATAGCCTCCAAAAAGTTAAAAGCATTCATTCCGGATGTCAACGTTTCTTCGGCAACATCGCGAAGGCCTTTCACGACCCCGAATGTGCGTCCCTTGGAGCGATACTTCTCGTCGGAAGAACCGGGATTGTGAGGTGCTTTCCGTCGTCGACGTATGATTCTATCAATCAGGTAGATGAAAGGTGCGGAATCATCGCGCCATCCTGCGAGAATACTCAAGAAGAAGCCACGGGGCCCCGGCTCATACTGCATGCCATCCAGCGCATCTGCAGCCATGCCTAGCTTGACACCGACAGCCCAGGAAGAATCATATTCAACCGCGATACTGCAAATACCGCTTGGAGGCCACCAGCTGGTTCTCCAGAATGGCAGCTCGCCCCACCCAGAATTCCAGTCTGCGTCATTTGAGAGTTGAAAGCATAAGAGGTCTCGACGAATATCTACATCAAAAACCCAGTCATGAACACCGTCTCGAAAAGTTCCGAATCGGGTACTCTGGCTCTGATGCCTCTCATTAATCAGCACCAGAGCAGATTCTTTGCAGGCGGTCCACATCCCAGCGTCGATAAGGTAGGCTGAGTCGTTGTCCTTCACCCAGGAGCGCTCGGTCTTGGGCATGATCTCCACATCGTCGGCTTGACCTGATCCATCCAAATCGAGTAGACCAGATATCCAGCGCCGGTCAAATGCCTCTTCCGTGTACTCGTCAATAGGCATGAAGTGGATTCGAGGCTGTGCCGCGGTATAGGCGACCGATTCCCAAATCTGCAGTCGAAGCTCTGCTGGGAGATCGAGGAAGCGATGAATACTGGCAGCCGCCATATTTTAAAATGGGATCCGTTGTGCGATACCGTCGTGTTCTCAATGGTGGTTTTTAGGGCGGGAATGAGTATGTCGTAGTTAAGATAATCCTTGAGAGTAAATGTACATGTTTGAGTTATTGAAGAGAGTCCTTTCATGGTAGAACCTGTCTGGCTTGCTTCAATATAAGGCGATTAAGATTTCCAAAATACAAAGAAGCAAAGTTTTCACGCCGTTGAGGTAGCTCTGACCGCAGCAACCAGTTGGAGCCGAAATCCGATGTCCAAATCATCAAGCTCATAAGTGCCCGGATAAATGTTATTAGCGACTCAAGACCCCGCAGCGTACCAGGCGCGGGGGGAAGGATAAGTTGACACAAAGTGAATGCAGTGCGGGTTTCGAACATGATGTTCGAAATGAGACGCAAATTTACCACAAACCTTAGCTCGGTTGGGACGGTCGACTCGAAAGGATGCATGTTAGACTTCCTCGACTGCAATCGCGTATAGAGACTATGAGGGTCGTTACAGCACCACCAAGTGTCCAGGAAAAGTTCCGGATGTCTACATGTATTTCTGTAACATCCATCCAGCTACACCGAGCGGCAACACTCCAATACGTTTTGGCTTCTTTCCTGTCACGAAAACTCATTTCACCCAATGTATCCATAACATTTTGGAACAAATCTCACCGTGGGTAGCTAAATTGAATAAGTAGGCCGACTATGTATCAAAGCGTCTATGAGAGTGCTGCCTTGCTAGAACACTCGACACCAGGGGCAGCTAGTCAAAAGTCAACCTTCTCTGCGATCTCATCGAAGAAAAGAAGTTACATTACATCCCATGCAGGGCAGAATTTGTCGCTTAAGTCTGATATCTAGCGTCTTCTTCACCGTTGATTGCGAGGACAGTCGCAAGATCCTTGATGGTGATGTTTTGCCAAGTCTTTCCCTGGATCTTTCGCTCCTCATTAGAGAGTTCGTCATCATAGTCAAGACACCCCCAAAATCCTCTGACATCAATAGCCTCGAGAAAGTCAAGAGCGTTCATTTTGTCAGACGCCAATGTCTCTTCCATGAGATCCCATGCGGTGATTACTGTTCCGAACGTGCGTCCTTGGGAGTGAAACTCGACGAGATCTCCATAACTGTCTTTGCCCGGCACCCGACGTACGGTTCTATCGAGTAAGAAGATCTTAGGTAGATATCGGAGTTCCTCCATGTTTTCAATCGTGTCGCGTAAAAGACGCACGAAGAACCCGCGGGGCCCGCGTTCGTGGTACATCCTGCCCAGCGCGGCCAAATCCAAATCTGACTTAATATCGGCGGTCCAAGAGGGGTCGAACTCCACCGCAATCTTTCTCAGACCTTCATGGGGAAAATAGACCACGTCCCAGAAGATATCCATATTCCGATTTGGGACTGTGAGTTGCGAGAAATCGAAGCAGAAGACATCTCGAACGCTGTCCACGTCGAAGACCCAATCCTCATCGCCCTCTCTGAAGGTTCCGAATTTTGGTCTCTGGGCGTCCTCTGAATCCTTCCGCTCCATCCGCCCCCTCTGCCGTTCTTGAATCAGCACTCTAGTAGACTCTTTGCACGCGGTCCACATTCCTGCATCAATCAAGTAATCCGACTCATTGTTCTCCACCCATGACAGTGTGCCCCGAGGCATGGTCTTCGGAGAGAGCAGTTTGCCGGTCTCTCTTTTGTCCAAAAGCATTAGAGCCCGCAGAGTGTCCATCACGTTGCCGGTCTCGCTTCTGCACAAAAGCGTTCTATCCCGCTTCCAGATGTGATATGCGTCAAAGTCAATCGGTATGAAATGAATCCGAGGCTGTGCCGCAGTGCAGGCGGCCAACTCCCAAATATGCAGCCGGAGTTCTGTCGGGAGATCAGCGAAGTGATAGAAGGTGGTAGTCGCCATCTTTGTGACTGCGTTTGATGTTTGACAGTCTCGTCCTGGAGAATGTATTGCGTGGGTAAGTTGATTTATTACAGAGAGTTTACAAATCCTTCCTCGGACGAAAGGGACTTTTATCAGAAATTTGATTCTAGCGGAGACCGCTTCTACGGAGAGAGATGTTCTTAGGCCCACAGGGTTGTTCAAGTTTTGGTCGTTCGGGTAATTTGGACCGCAGCCAGTAGGGTAGGGTTTGGACTGTTCCAACCTTGAGATTCTTCAGCTAAGCGTACGCAACTAAATTCAACTTCAATATATAGTGACCAATAAAAGGGCTATTTTCGACGAGCTCAACATGGGGCATTTTGAGATCAAGTAGCGCCTCAAACCAGCTGCTATTGAAGTTTCAACTGAATCAATGGTAAGAAACATTTTGCTCGATTCAACTTAATGGCAGACGTCGAAGCCGTCTGGAGGCATTGTCAACAACGATCCTACACAACCTCAGTCCGAGGGCTAGGTCATCAAGCCCATTAGGATTATATTAATCCAATTGGCGAATCCTCCTCAGACCCCGCAACGAGATGAAGGCGGGGGAAAGGATAAGCAGACACGACGCGACTGGCGGAGCGTCACATCGGCTACATCATCACCCAGTTACGGGCGCTAGAGCACACACAGCCCCTTTCGAATCATCAGGTCGCTCATCATGAGCGGCTCATTGCAAGCCGCGTGGCCCACCCTCCTGCCTCCGACTCTCACGCTCACCACCAAGTCAACCTCGCATTTTCGGTGAATGATAACTTCTCATCACTCCTTATTTCTCTTGGCACTGCCACCGGCTGATTGCTTGGTGAGAACAAAGACTAAGCGGCACAGCACAGCACACTCAAAAACCGCTCTTCAGGGCGTCCAAGATCAGATAAGCAGGGCAAAATCCTCCGGCGCCCGGGCCCGGCATCCCACGTCGCCCCGCGCCGACAAACCGGGATCACGAGGTTGTCGTCGTCGAGGGTTTCTTCAGCTCAATCGACGAGGAGCGATCTCGTCATATATTATCCACAAAAGCTACGATCAGTTGGACGTCTTTTTGTCTCAGTGAACCACAACTCAATATTCTGCCCCCTCAACAACTGTCACTATGTGGAAAAAGAACAAGACCAAGGCCCCACAAGACGCCTCCCCCGGGCCCAGCACCGGCTCCGGTCCCATCACCGCCGGTCCCGCTCCTTCCGCCTACACCTCCGACCCCCCATACTCCCTCACCGACCCCCTCGAGAACCTGTCCATCTCCCAGTCTCCCACCGCAATCCCCACAGAAGCGCACTGCCTCGCCCACCTCCGCCTCCTCTGCGCCTTCAACCGCCTCAAAACGGAGACAGGCTACCGCAACGGCCTCTGGAACATCTTCGACTCTCGCGCGGGGCCCCAGACCTCCGCCAACAACAGCAAAAACGCCGCGATCCCAGACCCCGCGGAGCCAAGCATAGACATCCTCGTCAAGCTCCGCGAGAAGCGATGGGCCGTCTATGTCGCGCGCGCAGTCTCGCGCTACGAAGCGTGGTGGTCCTCCTTCGTTCCGGACATGCTCCTCGAGAAAGACATGCTCGACCCAGACGAGGGGCGCAAAGATCGGTATGAGGGGTTCGTGAGACGCGAAGGCATGGTTTGGAACGCGGACATGCTGCCGCCACTGGGTTGCCTTCCCCGATTCCCTACTTCGTAAACTGCAATCGCTGACACTGAACCGCAGACATCCTCCTCGTCTGGCACGCACACATGCTCAACCCCAGAATCTATCTCGAAGACAGCCTCCGCTACGGCCACGCCGCGCTCTGGGCCGCGGGCATGCCCTGGGCAATCGTCAACGCCGTCATCCGCGGGCCGGCGTTCGAGTACGTCGTCTCGGAGGCGTGCGTCGCGCAGTGGACTTCACGGACGAGCCTCGCCTGGAGAAATGAAGATGATCCAGATACGAAGGAGATCAAGTGTCCAAGCTGCGCTGCGACGGTCTCCGTCCCGTGGACGACGTGCGGGCAGGAGGAGGGTTATCAGGGGAGCCAGTACGTGAACCACTAGCTCTTGCCACCTCCCATCTCAGACTGGGACTTTCCATCACCGTGTTTGCCGTCAGAACGAGAAACATATCACGCATGAACCAATCTAACACAAACACAGCCGTCCCGGCCTCTCAGGCTCCGGCCTCGCAGACGGCCACCTCTCGCAAACCTGCCCCTGCACCTTCACCATAACCCACCAAGCCCTGCGAACCGCCAAATTCCTCGCAGACATCCAAGCGTCAATAAAGCAAGGCCACGCGATGCCAGGCACGATTCTCGACCTGCAGAGCGGAATCCCAAAACTCCTTTCATGCGCCTCCTCGAGCAGCACGTCTTTCCCGATCCCAGACCAGCTGTTCCCATCGCACCTCGCCCGTCGCGGTCTTCTCTCCCCTGTGCTTTCCCTTCTGACTCTCGGCTCCACGACGCCCGCGTCCATGACTGCCGTCCGTGACGTGATGGAGGAGACCTTCACGGGCAAGTTCGCGGACCCGAAGAACCTGCGGGAGGTCATGTCACGACATGGGCACAAGAAGGTCACGGAGTTCAGGCTGAGCCTGGAGGGCCGACGGCAGACGCGAAAGATGATGTCGCGCTACTGGGAGAATGCCAGTCTGTTGGGAATTGATCTCGTGGGCTGCGTGATGAGGCAGGGCGTGTTTACTGAGAAGATGTGCAAGGTTAGCTTCTCTCCTCCTGTCCTTTCTATGCCAGAACTTTGGACCGAGTAAGACTACTCGTCTGAGACGCGGTGATGTTGATGAACGGTCTGCAACAGATCAACTGGCTCTCGCTGCCAACAGCCCAGCAGACCATGTCCGCCCTCCTCACGAAGTACACACGCTTCATGACCATAGTCTCCCTCGCGTCGTCCACAAAGGACCGTGTCGCCGTGCCCACGGTCGACGTCGACCTCGCCTGGCACACGCACCAGCTTGGCCCCCAGTCCTACCACGACTACACCGTCGCGGAGACGGCCGCCTTTGTCGACCACAACGATAAGGTCGACGAGGACAAGCTCAGCACCGCCTTCGAGTGGACGTGTAAGACCTACCAGGAACGGTTTGGCGAGGTGTACTCAGAATGCAAGTGCTGGTACTGCGAGAGTAAGTTCCCTTTCACATACCCTCTGATACGACCCCCCTTCCATCTCGCGTACGAGAGATAGATAGTGACAAAGCGCGATGGCTTCACAAAACCTTGAAGCAAGATAGTAGATAATGGCAGAAATACGGCCGCCGCCGCCGTCCGTCGGTCTCCGGGTTTGTGAGGAGAGAAAGACTGACGTTGATTCGCTATCAGCTGTAAGGGTGATGGCGCTTCCTGCAACCAAGATGTTCGCTTCAGGCAAGGAGGAAAAGCGTAAGCATGCAGCCGTCTCCCCGCATCTATGTCGTGTAACCCTCCAAGAGGCTCACCCACCCCAGTCCTCGAGGCATGGCACTCCTCCCCCGAAGCCAAAAACGTACCCATCCCACCCGCTGCCGAATCAGCGCACGTCTCGTCACACCCGGCGGTACATACCAACGAAACAACGTCGCGGAGAGCTCACACGCGCCCGCTGCGACTGGACTACAGGAACAGGCTCGAGGAAACGCATTCCAAGGCACGGAAGAGGGCAAACAAGACGTTCAAAGCAGATCAAGGTAAGAGGATGGGACCGAGGGGAGAGGACACGGCGAGCTTCTGGGGCAAGGAGGTTCCCGTCCAAGGGCCGTGGGCAGCGAGTCTGGCTGCCACAACAACGAGTGACATGTACCCATCCCCGCCTGGATTCGTTAGCACAGGGCCTGGGGCAGTGGGGAGCTGTGCCACGGGCACGTGTGGTGGTTCTGGTGGATGCGGCTCGGAGACGCTTGGTATGTGTTCTGCCGGGTGTGTTGGGGTAAGTGACAGGTCTCTTGATATCTCGGTGTCTCTTTTCGTACTGCGCGAAATATGGCCCTGTTTCTTTTCGGAGTTTGTCTTATCTTTGCCGAGGCTTTTTAACGCTGACAAGGTAACAGAGCGCCTGGTTCGGCGGCAAGTCCGGATGTACAGGATTCGCGGGGTCGTAGGGATTTGGCAGCATGTAACTTTGCAATATCCCATGGCTGGGACGAGCCATATCTCCGCCAGAGTCTGTTGACACGTGCTGTCATCAATGTGTGAAGTCGCAACTTGCTACCGCTTAAGCTTATTCCGTCCAGACGCAAGGTCCGATCGGAGGTCGGGATGTGGGAACCACAGGGCGTGGGGAGGGCCGCTCGCTTCCAGTTGCACGAGTAATGAGAGGGCGAAGATATGGGCCTGGTTCAAGCAAATGGTGGAAACTATGTTTAATGAAAGACAACCGTCCATGGGTGTTGTACACCGCTTACGAGTCGATCGCTATCAGCGCTTGCTTGGCCCATTGCACCAAGTGGTCGACATTGATTGCTGACTTGTCGGGGCTTTGCCTTGGTGACACAACGCGCCGCTTCTCCGTCCACCTGCCTCTCTGTGCCTGGCGTGAGACATCTGGCTTCTGCGGTGCAGCCCGAGATCACCGCCGCGGGACCCTGAGAGGTCTATCATCGCCAGGCACCTCGTTCAAATCACGCAGGATCGGCACCTGGCCCCCAAAGAGGAAGGTTCGTGGAAGGCCCCGTGCACCATCGATCAAGGCCCTGTCTTTGGAGGGTTGACGTGCAGCGGAGAAGGCTCGATACCGCATCTCCTGCTGGCAATGTTGGCAGGTTTGCAGGGTGATTGACAGGGACCGATAAGATAACGTGCCGGTGCCGGCTGATATGAGTGGCTGGTCCAAGACTTGGCTTGGAGTTGGATTTGGAGTAAAGTCTCCTTGGATGAAAGGTTGCCCGCCGTGCTTCGGCACTCAAAGCGAGCAATATTAGATTACCCCGCCAATAAGAAGAGAGATAAAGGGGCACACAGCTGTCAGCTTGGCCGCTGAACCCTGTGGTCCCCCCTGCGAAGCCCTATGAGACGCTCGCCTTGGGTCACACTTCAGCCGGCCAGAGTGCCTCTTTTCAGAGAAGCGCGCCGTTTCATCGTCTCAGTGTAGCTGTGTAGGCGGATTCCTGGAGGGTCGGGCTGGAGATTAACAAAGCAGGTCGAGCGTTCGTGGGGTCGGGAAGGATCGTGAGTGGCTCGACGGCATCTGGAGAGGCGGAAAGGTGGGGATGCGTCGTGGTTAGACAGAGGGAAACGTGGACTTGGTACTATCGCGACCCGCCGATGAAAGTGTCTCTTGATGAGTGTCGAGAGAAAGAGGAAGGAGGCAAAGAAAACATATAAACTGACGGCGGATCTCCCGCTCTAGGCCGTCTGTTTCAGCTCATCGACAGTCAGTGCCAAGACCTTCGTTTAGCACCTCTCAGCCTTCATCCCTGTTCTCCGTCCGTCGCTCCGGTCTTTGTCGCCAACATGAAGTTTTCCGCCGCCATTCTCGCCCTCGCCGGCGCTGCCGTCGCCGCCCCCGTCCCGGACCCGGTCGCTGAGCCGATGCCGATGCCCACTCCCGTGAGTCGAGCTTTCAAAGCCGATTTTGTTGGTTTTGCGCTGACAATTCGCAGCCTGGCATTCCCACTGCTGCCTCTGCCAAGACCCAGCTTGCTGCCCTGACCGTCCGTGCCTGGACCAACACCGACACGTACGACCGTGATCTTTTCCCCCACTGGATCACCATCTCCGGCACTTGCAACACCCGTGAGACTGTCCTCAAGCGTGACGGCACCAACGTTGTCACCAGCTCCGCCTGCGCTGCCACCAGCGGAACCTGGGTCAGCCCCTACGACGGTGCCACCTGGACCGCCGCCAGCGACGTCGACATTGACCACATGGTCCCCCTGAAGAACGCCTGGGTTGTAAGTGATATTCCCTCTCCGTGTGCATGAACGAACGGAGCTCTAACACGGAACGACAGTCTGGTGCCGCTTCCTGGACCACCTCCAAGCGCCAGGACTTCGCCAACGACCTCACTCGCCCCCAGCTGTGGGCTGTCACCGACTCCGTCAACCAGTCCAAGAGCGACAAGAGCCCTGACTCCTGGAAGCCTTCCGTCTCCAGCTTCCACTGCACCTACGCTCGCGCTTGGGTCCAGGTCAAGTCCTACTGGGCCCTCTCCGTCACTTCTGCTGAGAAGACTGCCCTCACCACCATGCTTAACACCTGCTAAGCGACGCGACCATGATGTTTTGGATACGAGCGATGAAATTTGACGCGGGCTGGTGACTGCGTGTCTGGTGATTGTCAGCGAACCAGCCACCGATGGGTGTTTTTTCTACTGTATTTACTTCTCTTCTTGAATATCTTTTCCCGAGAGGGCTTTGTCCACATGCGATCAGCAGCGATGGAAACACGAGACTGCCGAGAGCAGACGGGGTCACTTGGCGCCCCTGAGAGGGTTTATGACGATTGTCGGAATTGGTGCAAGGGAGGGCCAGGAGAACAAGACCATTGTTGGTAGTGTAGGTGCGTCCAAGGGAGACAAAAGATGGATGCTAGTGGAATAGCGAGTCTTGGTTCTTACTGCCTCTAATGAGAATGGCGCAAAAGCAAAACCACGCCCACGGCGTCCCATGGAATGCACCGCCCCCTCTGTGCCCGCCGTGATGCAATCGTTTTCTGGGGTCGATCGTTGAGTGCCGCAGTCGGCAATCTCGGTGCAACTTTCAGGGTCTCGTCTCGCGTAAGAAAAAATACGGGATTGCCAACGCTCTTGGCGCCACAAGCGATCGCGTTCGGCTAGGCTGTAGGACGGGGCGGGGCAGGGGCAATATTGAAGGTGCAGCTGGTTGACCCGTGGATGCTGTCTCTCAGCAGGTCCCAAGAGTGATTCTGTTCGCGACCATGTCCAGACAGTCCGAAATTGCGCCAATCCGCCGAGACTGCGACAAGGGAATCTCTTCGTGTCCGTTTAGACGACATTGGCAGCCGCAGAGTGTCGAATGGGGGCGGGGCCTTGGCGGTTGCCCCGAGGACGGGAGAAGAATGGAAGACGGACGACGTCACTCGCGGAGGAAACGGCCGTTGGAATGCATCTCTGGGAGTTGACGAGTCCGGGGAAAACGAGGGCGACGAAGAACGGCTTTCGAGACAGAATCCGGAAGCAGATGGCGGCGATGGATGCGGCGAGCACAGGCCAACAGCAACAGCAGCCATCAACGAGGACCGTTGGCCTCGACGAAACGACGAGACCTTGAAGGTTGTCGACTCCATCTGGCTGAGATGAGAGAACTTTCGGAGATTTGGGTGCGAATGGCTTGCTGTTGGCGGTGTTGATGGAAAACGGAAAATTGACTTTTGGTGGTGCACCTTCCAAGGCAGAAAGAAACAGAGCGGTTGTGGGGCTGGCCGATGGTGAAGAAGGAACGAGGAAGAGCGCTTCCCAATGCGGCAAGTTCGAGGCAAGTACGAGAGAGACAGGGCGGGCAGTCGCTGCCTTCACCGCAGTCGCCGTTTCCGTGGCCTTGGCCATTGTCTTCAGCGCTCTCGACCGCCTCTCCTTTCTCCTTGCAGTCACTGCCATGGACGCTGCCCATTGTTCGGGGGCTGTGTCTTTGACTTTCCTTCCATTTAAGCCGTTGATGCGTCCCTCGACTCTCCATCTTCAGTTCAACCTCATCCCAAGCATCAATCACATCAAACCACAAACCACACTCGTTCGCTTCCGTCAAGATGATGAGATACGCTGCCCTCTCCCTGGCCGTTGGCCTGGCCTCTGCCCAGACGTTCTCCGTGTGCAACCCCGTCAAGGGTGAAAGTAGGTTCCTCTCTTCACCTAGCCCTGCGATCTTATAGATGTGGCATGATACTAACTGCTCCCAGCTTGCCCTGCCAACCCGGCCTTCGGCGGCGAGGGCAACTACAACTTCCGCGACGCGAAGAGCATCGATGATCTCGAGTCTTTCTTCATCGTCGACGGCGGCGTCAAGTACAACCCCAAGGTCATGTCCTTCTCCGACGACACGGGTGGCCAAATGACCATATTTGAGGAGGCAAACGCTCCCACACTCACCTCAAAGAACTACCTCTTCTTCGGCAAGGTCGAAGTCGAGCTCCAGGCTGCTCCTGGCCGCGGCATCGTCACCAGCATCGTCCTGCAGTCAGACGCCCTTGACGAGATCGACTGGGAGTTCGTCGGCGCGGACCAGAACCATGTCCAGACAAATTTCTACGCCCTCGGCATCAACGACTACACCCGCGCAAAGTACTACGAGGTCGACTTCAACCCCATGACCACCTTTCACACTTACACCTTGGAGTGGACCCGCGACTCTCTCATTTTCTCCATCGACGGCAAGGAGTACCGCACAGCCACCCCCGCCGAGGGCAACTACCCGCAGACGCCTATGCAGCTGAAGCTCGGCACCTGGGTCGGAGGCAAGGGCCCCAACCAGGGCACAATCGACTGGGCCGGCGGTATGGCCGAGTGGGACAAGGCTCCCTTCGCCGCCTACTACCGCTCCGTGAAGATTTGGGACTACGCCGGCGGTGACAAGGCTGGCGCTACCTCGTACGAGTACAAGCCCGGCTCCGACGGCTCTTGGCAGAGCATTCAGATCAACGGAGCAGGCTCAAACAGTGACGGTGCTGGCAACAACTACCAGCAGGAGCACCAGCCTCAGCAGCGCGCTACCGGCGAACAGTCGGCCACTTCCCTCATCACCGCCACGTCTAGCCTGGTCGTTCCCTCCGTCGCCCCGGGACCCATCATTGCTAACAGCACCGGCCTCGCTGGAACCGGCATGACCACTCGCAACGGTCCTTCCGCAACCTCGACATCCCAGCCGGTTCCCGGCTCGGCTTCCTCTGTCCGTGGCGGCATCGTCGCTGCTTGTGCTGCGGCCATGTTCGCCGCCTTGATGGTTTGATTTTCGGATATGAGCGAGTAGCGTCGTTCCTCAGCGTGGACGCTTTGGTGTGTTCTGGCCTGTATTGATAATGTGTAAATATGCTTCAAGGATCAGGCGCGTTGGTTGTGTATACGCCCATTGACGGGAAGAAAGGCGTGCTGCCCTGGTGGGCCATGGGAGTTTTGCTAGATTACACTACTAATACCACATTTAATGCATGCTTGCCTGTCTTTCTGTTTGGTAATGTGAGATGTAACTCGATCAGCAGAAGCCAGTCGTACAAGAAATTTACCTGGCAAGGGGATGGCAAAGCTGTTCCCCCTCATCTCTCATGTCGCCTTTGTCACCATGAGAGCTACGTCAAATCACCATCAATACACATGATTTTGAAAATAGAATCCTTGGTTTCTTTTGATCCTTGTTCCGTCTCCTATCACTATTTACACCGGAATAAAAGTGAAAAAAGAGTTACGAATTACCCCCGGCACCTCTCCGCCAGACCAAGCCGGCAGCAAAAGGCCAGAGGACATCCCAAAACCTGCCCCAATCCAAGAATGCATGCAATCCGCGTATAGTCGCTCGCTCCTTGAATAATGAGAAAAACGTTTGCTTCTTTTCCATCCATCCCGTAGACACAGCCAGAGAGGGGGGTTGCGAATGCTGCTTGCGGTCGACAAGAACCAGAATAGTAAAGGGAGAAAAAAGCCCGGGTATCAAACTAGCTTTGTACAAATGAAAGAGAAGTGAAGAAGCAGAAAAAAAGGAGGTGATGCGCAATGTTCCCAAGCCAGCAACACCCCATATATATGCCCACCCAAACTCCTCGAGTCCAACGTGGTCATGTCGTCGTGGGCTCGGCTGATTTTTTTCTTCTCGTGTGACGACCCCTAGCCCGTTGTGTGAATTTCCTATTACGCCCCTCTTTTTGTCTCATCTATCCCTTCACGCCCTGATGGTCGCGTCGCGTGGGACGTCAAACTCAATCTCTCCCTCGTCCAGCTCTCCCCTGGCAGCTCTGCGAGCCAGGTCTCTCTCCGAATAAATTTCGTTCTTGCGGGTCGTGGCTTGCTGCAGGCAGTCGACGTAGGTGCGGAACTTGACAATCTCCCGCAGGAGGTATGCGCTCTTGCGTTCCCAGTTGGCCATGGCCTTGTTGGCATTGTTGCCACGAGGAGTGAAGGCCAGAAGCATCGGGCTGCGCAGCTGGTTGTGCGTCTGCAGCTCGTCTTCGATGCCCTTAACGTACGACGTAAGGCTTTCGAGTTGCTCCTCCTCAGGGAGGTTGCTGGGCCGCATGGACTGCGCCGGCGGCGCCCAGTCAGAGATGGTGATCCTGTCTCCGGGCAGCTTCGCACCTCTGCTAGCACCATAGGCGCCGCCGGAGCCGTGATCGATCGACCCGGAGCGGAACGTGCCACTCGAAAAGCTCGGTCGTGGGTTGGCGGTGCTACTACCCGGTCGCGAGTTGCGGCCGGGGGATTGGCCGGTTGCCTGCTCGTTGATGGCGGTGACCAGAGCGTTGTTGATGATGGCGTCGCTCCATCCATACTCGATGTTGCTGATACCGCCGACCAATGGGTGGGTGCTCAGGCGGGCACTCCAGTAGTTGGCCGTGGTGACGAACTCCTTGCTGATCTCGGGGGTACCAACCTGGAAAAGGTGAACAGCGCCGCTGGGAAGGCTCAGCGCCCAGACGTGAGGCCGAGCTCTGGAGTATCCTGGGGGCGGGAGGGCAGATGCCAGGGTCTGTCGAAGGCTAAAGGTGCCCAGGTTAGTAGCGTTATCTTGCCAGTTGCCACCTCCAACGACAGCAGGGCCCTTGGCATTGCGACCGCGGCTCTTGCGTCCCACCGAAGATTTGGCGGTTCCGAATGAGAATATGCTCATTTGGCCCTTTTGTACGACGGCAAACACCTCATTCCAGTGCCTGTCCTTTGCTTTCTTGTCAATACCGTCCAGGTGGTGTTTGTGAATCACGATACCCTCCTTTACCCATGGAGGTCCGGCCAGTTCGAGAGACTCGTCTTCGAGAAGTTGAGCGCTCTTCAGTTCGTCGCTCATAATCGAGGCGGCCTTTCCGAAAGCTGACTCATCATCACGGATGATGGCCTGGCTAAGGGCGTTGGCAAATCCGATGGACTGTTGATAGTCTCCGCCTCTGAATGACGACCCGAGCGAATCCACAGACATCGAGGTTTGCGTTCTGCCCAGCGAGAGCTTGCTCCATGTCGCCGACGAAGCCGAAGGGCTCCAAATCGAATTTCCGTCCTCGAAGCTCGTTCTCGACGAAGAGAATCCCGGATTGCCCATACGAGGTCGTGACCTGCTCTTCGAATTCCATCTGGAAGAATTGGCACGACCATGTTCAGCTATGCGCCCTCGCATAGATGCCTGACTTTCTGACGGGGCCTTACTCAGAACGCTGGGCGTTCGCTTCAGCATGCCGATGACGGACAGACTATTCGTGGTGGGCGTCAAGTTCTTCGACGGGTCCGCACCGAAGAGGGGCAAGCGTTCGTCGCGGATCGAGGTGTAAATGTCCTTCAGCACGATCTCGACCTGGCTCTCCCAGGCACGCATCGAGCCGTCGAACGGTGCTTTCACCAGCGGTCCGCATTCGTCGTGGAACTCTGACGATCCGTCCTCGTTTCTCGGCGGCGGTCGGAACGACAATCGGCGCGAAACGAACCTCTCCTCGATGGATGGTCTGGAGTCGTCTCCTCCGAGAGAGCTATTGGTCTTGCCGGGCAAAATGGTTGGCCGTTCCAAAGCTTCGGGTGCTGACTCGGCCACCGCCTGAGTGATCGTAGTCATGGTATTTTTGACGAACTGGCTCCGCGTCATCTTTTGGTCGATGTCAGCCAGGTGCAAATCAGTGTTGAGCAACATGATCGAATAGCAGATTGTGTGAATGACATCTGTGTCTGGTTAGCATAGTTCAGGATTTTAGTCAGCGACAAAAGCTTACCAGATGCTTTGAACCCATGATTGGTGTTGCAATCACACCAACGCTTGGAAAACGCAACCAGAATACGATCTACCTGCTGCGTCTCTGCTCTGAAAACCAGACGCTCGCAGATCAAACGAAGACTCTGCAGAATGCTCTTGTTGGTAAAATCATAGAGATCCATGTATGCACGCAGGGTTCTCTGGCGGATGGGGCCCTCCTCGCCCATCCATGCAGCGGCCTTCTCCTTCTGGATGAAGTCCTCGTTACCATCAAAGATTTTCTGTGCCTTTTGGCGATCATCGTCGGTAGGGTCTCCGACGACAAACTCCGGCTCGTCTAGAGGCTTCGCGTTCATCGACTCGAAGGTACCCAAAACCTTCGGGCTGTTGTCGGGTTCGACTCTAACGCTTGGGGCAGCACTAGCAGCAGACTTGTAATCGGTAGTGGTAGATCCTGACGTCCTGCTGGCAGACCTAGTGCCCTCGATTGGCAGAATCAGTCCAGATTTGTTGCCCTCGTCATCAGAATCCGTCGTGTCGACGGTGAGACGGTTGGTCTTCCTGCCTCTGATAGTGGTGTCATCCCTTCTCTGGGATGGCCTTCGCGAGGGAGAGGATTCCTTGGACGGCTTGTCTTGCCTGTGGCCCTTCTCTTTCCTTGTCTTACCCCGTTGTCTCGACTCGGTATCGGCTTCGTTATCGCTGCCATCGATGTCAAGGAAAGAGTTGTTCCTCTTCTCGTTGGATACGGGAGGCTCAGGCGGCGGTCGAGTTGGAGTATCGGTGCGACGTTCATGATCGGAGGGAGAACGGTCCTCGCCACGAGAGCGAGACCTGACCTGTCGAATACGTGCGTTGGGACTTGGGTCGTACTCGGGGGAGAATGAGCGGGGGTGCTCCTCTGCTGATCCCTCGTCGTGCGGATCAGGAGCCATTTCGAGATCAGTAGCTTGTACAGGAGCAGATTGAGGAGTGATGGGCGTGTTTGGAGTCAAAGGGCTGCCTTTAAGGTACGGGTTCATGACCCTTCGCAAGCTGCTGATTGGGCTGGGCTCAGGTTTCGCGGAAAGCTTGTCCTTAGTAATGGGCAGCTGAATGGGAGCGACGAGAGGAGGCATGGGCGGCTCGAGGGCAGCTGGAGCTGGCACGGGAGGCACTTCGTCGGCGGACACAGACTTCTTTCTGCGACGGAAGAAAGAGCTCGGTTTCTTCTGCAGCACGTGATGATGGGAATGGGACGAAGATGTGTCCCTCGAGGGCGGGGCGGAGGTGGAGGGCTTCATCTGGTTGGAAACGTGGAGGGATCGATTCCCTGATCTCTGATCGGCCGTATCCACAGATGTTGACGACGTTACGCCCGAGGAATTTTGAGTCTCGGGCGGGTTATTAGAGGCATTGTTTCTGGACGAACCAAACACTCGCCTGAAAAACCCCGGTTTTTCTTTTGTTTGTGACGGTGTATGTGTCGGAATCGGAGCTCCGTGCACGGCCTCTTTTGTCTTGCCGTAGCCCACATGTGGCGCGGGTGCCGAGTCAATGTCGAGCGCGGGGACGGGAGAGGGCTCGGTAACGGGCGCGGCTGCGGGTAATGGCGGCACCTCCTCGTGATTGTTATTAGGTTTATGGTCGGCCTTGCGGCTCGTTGCCGTGCTTTTGGCTGATCGATTCGTTGATTTGCGCTCGAGAATGACGGCGGGCGGCTCCAGCTCGTCATCAGCCACGGGAGCGGCTACAGGCGATCGTGGGTACGTGGCGGTCGGGGGTGTCTGGGGCACGATGCGTCTTGGCCCTCCAGGCACCGTCGGCGTGGGGGCCGCATCGTAGTCGTCGTTGAAGAAGGTATTTGAAAATTCAATGTGCCAGGGTGCTTGGCCCTGTTGTTGAGGCTGAGGCTGGTAATGTTGTTGCTGTTGCTGCTGCTGCTGCTGTTGCTGGGTGGCCTGCAGGGCAGCGGGTGGACGATGGCCGTAGTCGAAGCTCGAGGATCGACCACCGAAGCCGGACGCCCACCTCGTGCTGCTGAGAACCTGAGCGTAGCCAGCGTCGATACTATTGGAGCTGCTGCTCTTGGTGCTCCCCTTGCCACCCCTGGAATGCATGTGGCGTGGTGTGCCAGGTGTGCTCCGCATCGACTCGCGCATACTGCTGATGCGATGCAGGCCGCTCTGGAAGTTGGAGCTACTATTGCTTCTCCGTCCACGAGATGATATCCTGCTCGCGTCGTCGGCGTCGAAGTCGGAGCTGTAAGAGTAGCCGTGGCCGTTTGAGCGGCCGCCGCGAACTGGTCGCGGCATGTTGTCGTCTGTGTCGTACGGGTTATGTTGGGACGGGTCGCCAAACATGGACCTTCCGTTTCCGAAATCACCGCCAACAGGTCCTCCCATGGAAAATTGGTCGAGGGATATGAGCATGTTCGTCATGAGAGAGTCGCGTGTAACATTGCGCGGGGACAATGACAGGTCGTGGGAATCGCGCGGTCGAGGTAGATCTGGGTTGTCGTTCTCCTTGTTCTCGGACATGTCGAAGCTATCGGGAGAATCGGGGTTGTCTAGAAAAGAGTCGTCGGCATTGCGAGTGAGGGAGGGGCCTCTAAGCGCCCGCGAGCTGGCTTTGCGATTGGAAAGCGAGGTGGGTGGCGGCAGCTTGTTCCTGTTGCTTGGCGGCGTCTGGGGGACGGCGGCAGGAGCTGGTTCTCGGCTTCGACCTCGCGACGCGACAGGCGACCTGGAGTGGCCGGTGGGAGGAGAGGTGTCGATGTTAAGGTCCGGACGACGACGGCTCGAACGTCGAGGAATGTCGGCGTACATGGTGAAGGGGGTCGGGTCGGGGTATCGTGGGGGTCGGAAGGGTTTTCAAGTCATTTCCAGCTTTCGAATCCAACAAGGCCGACAACAGGCACAGGCACGACCCAGGTTCAGGTTCAGGTCAAGGTCCAGGTCTGGGACTAGGTAGGCCCAGATGCAGCAGGCGCACTCCGTATTGCGCGCGCAGGAGCAGCAGTATGGAGACGGAGTGGTGAATGATGTGGGTTGTGGTGCTGCTGGTGCAGGACCAAAGTGCCGCTCAGCAGTCCACTGCAGCAAACCAATGCGACCCAAGGCAAAGCGATCCAATCCGAGGGGTGATGGCAGCGCCGCAGTCGAGTCAAACCGAGAGGCTAATTCGGCGTCGCAATGTCCACAGCGCCGGGTTCGAAATCGAAATCGAGCGAGCGAGGGGGGTGGGCTAGGCCGTAGGCTCTACGGAGTAGAGCGCGCACACACACGCAGGCCTGGCCTGATACGTAGTCCGGCAAGGTCGTACGCTCTCTCTCAGTTTCTTTCTCTCAATGTCTCTCGTAGGGGGGGACAAGAGGCAGGCGGTGTGGTAGCGTTTGGTAGGAATCGGCGAAGGCGCAGGCGAAGGCGGCCAAGCGGTAGACGGGCTTTGTCCCGATGAACGAATGGAGGCTAACCAAGGACCAAGGTAACTGGCAGCCGAGATTGAATGCAGGCAGGTCGTCCTCTTTGGGGCGGGCGACGTTGCAGTGTTTCTTTTTCTCGGCGTGGGATTGACTTTTTGGATTGCTTCCTCTTGCTTTTCCTCCTGCCGTTTTCCCTCAATCGGACTGGCCTTTTGCAGGGTGGGCGGGCAGTAAAAGCCAACAGGTGCCACGGGGAGCGGGAAAGTTAATATTGTGCGTGGGCGGGTTTATTATGTATTAATATGCTGCGGTGGTAGTTGTGCTGGGTACGGGTATTTTGTATTGAATCGTGTTCCGAAAGAGGCGACGAATGCAACCCTCGATGCTCCCCTGACCTTGACGGCATACGACGTGGTGATGGGGTCTCTGGGGAGGTTTTGGGTCTGTATTGCGTAGGTAGCGCAGGTACAAGTAAGGTAGTGTGATGGATGTCGACCGGCGCGGACGATGACGGGACGAGCGAGCAAGCAAGCAAGCAAGCAGGCAAGCGGATGAAATAATAGCGTCCAGGGTATCCGTCGAGGGGTCCGGGTCGTGTATTATTAGCGTCGAGGCCAGTCGTCGGTCGTCCTCTTGCTATGTGGGCGCATGCGCGAGTGTGTGAGGGTGAGCGTGTGTGTATGGTCTAGTCGGCCAGCGTCCCGAAAGAAGTGAAATGCGAACTGGGTTCTGGGGTGGTTGGGGGCGGACGGGCTGCTGAGGCACGAAGAGTCGGAGAAGAAGCGGTGTTGGAGGATTTGTTCATGTGCGATGCGCCATGAAACACGCGTGGGGAGTCAAAGAAGGAAAAGAAGCGGAATGGAACAGAAGACGGGGAAGAAGAATTGGGTTAATTGAGGAGCGCCCGTCTGCCGTGCCTGCCTGCTGTGCTGCCGCGAGTGATGTGCGTGGCCTGGCCTGGCAACTGGGAAGAAGCAGCAGCAGAAGCAATCAATCAATCAATCAACCTAATGCTGGGGACCTGGGAAATGGGAGCTGCGGCCAGGGGGACCCGTCGTCGTGGATGGATGTGCGTTGGAAATGGAAGATTGTGGGTTATGGAATATTGGACACGCGGGAAATGGAGATTCGAATTGCTGTGACAATGGCAATGACAGCAGCAATGGGCAATGATGGGCGGCACACCCGTCACGGACTCGGGGCTAGCACCAGCACCAGCAACACGTATTCGTACGCAGTGTGGGTTACGGGATCCGTAAAGTGCTGTAAGGAACTAGCTCTCGGCTGGAAGCAATAACAATGAGCAATATTGCACCAGGAACTCTCAAGTATGACCGACTGCCCGGCGTTATGACATGGGGCATCCGAAATAGTCAAGACGGGACGAGCACGATGGTGGAGCAGAGACAACCCGGAAGGAGGAAAAAACAAACAAAGAAAAGTGAAGTCATCCGTCCGAATACCGAATACGCAGGCAGGCAGGCAGGCAGGCAGGAAGGAGGATCAAGGTGGAAGTGACGGTTGTCTGTGCCCGTTGAACGTGTCTCTCGTCTCTCCCTTGTGTCTCTGTGTCAGTGTCAAAATGCTGAAATGTCTGCAGCAGCAGCTGTCGGGTCTGCAATGCCTTAATTATAGCGTCTGTGTTGTGCACTAGCTGTCTGACAATATGCAGCTCAGCAGTCGGCAGTAGTAGTCTGTATTCTCCGGCAGCTTCCACGTCTCCTGTGGACGGCAGCCTGAAGTGCATTTGGCAATTGGGCAAGATCATCATCACCATCATCAGCAGGCATTAGAAGACATGTAGTGGAGGATGCGACCGGCTCGTCTGCCGCTGCCGTTGCCGCTGGGTTCACGGTTCACCAGCCAGAAACTCCAGACGAGACGACCCTCATAACAATAATAAATGCACGCAACTGCTGCACGGACGGCAGAAACATGGCCGTCCTTGGACGAGAAGCAAATGTGGGCACGGCAGAGAAAAAAGAAAGGGAAAGCAAGACCGGACGATGGGGGCACAAATGGGCCTTCTGGATCACTCTCATGGATGGGGGGATCCGTTGCAGCGGGTTGGGGCAGGAACGATGCCTGGATGCATGGAACACCACTGGACTGAGGTGGAAGCAGCGGGCAGTCAGCAGTCACGGCGCACTCCACCTCACCTGAAGGGCAGTTGCCTGTTGCTGCTGCTGTTGCTCTTGCCATGTCTTGCCGTTCCTGCAGACTGAGGTGCAGTCCGGGTGGGAGCGTCTTTCCTTTCCGGCAGCTGCATCCTGCTGTCAGGGCAGCCGCTGCTTCCATTCTGTTCAGGAACACCCGTACTGCAAGATGCAAGATGCAGGTGCTCCCGTCCTCCAGCTGTCTCCTTCTTGCCGTTAATTCTCGTCACCTTTTTGCTACTCTCTCATCTGCCTTACCTAAGATACCTTACCTCAGCCGGTGACTCCTTCCTGGCAAACATCATTTCGTCAACCGAATAAACACACCCCCGACACATGCAAACTACCTAGCCACGCATTAAACGTCTTCACCAGCTCCCTGCCCCCAAACTCCGTCCCCAGAGCTTCACGGGCCTCGAGACACATGGTCCGGACCCTGCAACCTTGTCCATCTGCTCTGCGGTTGGCGGTTGCCCTTGACTCTTTTTTGCTGCCACTGCGCCTAAACCGGATAGAGTCCACCCATCATGCAGGGTTTCCCCCTTTTTTTCCGCGTTCTTCTTTTTTTCTTCCATGGCTTGCTTCTGCGTCCAGAAATTCTGCCGCTGCTCTACTAGCAACAAATAAAATGATTTCAATATTGTTTTTCCACGAGTCGCCCGTCGGATCTCATCGTCATCACCACCACCGTCACGGCCAATCTGCTCGCGAAACGCCCACGCGATTCCCATCACCGATCCATCCCAATCATCGCCAGCCACTGCAAGACATTTCCCGCCGGCGTCTGCGCTACCGCAAGACACACGGCGGCCGGACCTCCAAGACACACGAGACACCAGGCGCCAGACACACGCCCGACGGCTGGCTTGCCGCCCTCGACTAGCCCCCCCTTTTGACAGGCCACATCCCGGCTCCAAAAAGGGACAAGAGGGGACAGGGCTGCAGGGGGAATGCAAGATGCAGCCATCTCGCCAGGGTTCTTGTCCAAAACGAGCAGTCACTTCCAGGGCCCCCCCAGAAGATCCGAGAGGACCCTCGTTGCGCTGTGTTTGTCTGTCAAAATCAACATTCTCGACCGCCGCGCTTCTCATTCGCCAAACCAACAACGCTGCCCACGAGTCCAGAGCCGGACAACGGAAACGGGTCACGGAAACCGACCCAAGATACGCTCGGTTTCCAGAAGAACAAGCCTCCACAGCCAACCGACGGCGGACAATTACCACGCGTGGCAGGCCGGCCGCCCCCATCGATCCGCCCTCCGGTGCAACCAAGGCAGCCACCAAATGCCACGCTCCTCCCGCTCTGCTGCACACCGGCGTGAGGTTTGGTCACCACCTCGGGTCCGAATTGTCAAGACTCGCTCAGCGAGAAGGGGACGCCCATTTACCCAATCGCCGCCTTATCAAGGCCGTTGAAGTCGCGGTTCCAGCTGGTCCAATCGTGCCATTCAACGAGTGCGCCGTCGTCGACTTGAAAGCGCCCACTCATTTGCGCCCACCTGGAAGCACTTGCATGCAGACACCCATGGCTTCCCCTGAATTGATGCAGACACCAACTTAGCAACCAGAGGTCCGTGCAATTGCGCGACTCGCTGCCCGCTTTCTTCTTGCTGCTCATTCGCCCGCCTCGACACCCTCCCGACCGCCGACGACACCACCACCATCCTCCGGGCTCTTTCCGCACCGGCGCGCTCAGAGGCAACAGTTCCACCGTCCGCCGCCCTCCTTGTCAGTCGCCATGACTGAGGACCTGCTGTGGGATTACAGGATGGCGGGATGGAACAACCTCTGGGCCACCATCCGACACCCTGAGAGGCCCAGCGCCCAGCGACTGCTTTGAGGAATGATTGTCATGCCAAACGGCGCATCGTCAACGGAGAAAACGGTCCTAAATTTCAGCATGAGAACCACTGGTTGTCTGGATCCCAGTGGCCAATCTGCCGTTTCCAGAATGATATCCGTCCGAATGCCAATAGTCGAGGCCACCAAGTGCCGGTGTCTTAGTGAGGGGCATTAATTGTCCGCAGTCAGTTCTGCGACACGCTCCCACTCTACCGACGCGGTGCTGACCACCTTTGGTCCGGGGATGACCAACCGTCATAAGCTCTGCCAATCGCCTCGCCCAGATGCCTCTGATGAGTCCACAACACGTTGGTTCACCACCAACCACCGCCATTCAGTGGTCGAGATGCTTTGCAAACTGCATACACCTCGGCGGGCCATGGCGTCCCGGCTACACCACCAGTGGCGGTTTCTCCCCGCGATCATGGACCGGTTCCAAACGCATTCCAACGGTTCCGCCTGCAATTTGCGGGACAGGAGGCCGTCACTGGCCAACAGTTCCCCGTTCGAGTTAAGGGTGAGCTCGGCCCCTATTCCCGCTTCTATCCAAACCCGCCTTCTAGCGACTCAATCTCCAACACCGGCGGCCCCCATCCTGAATCTGCCCGCACTAACTCTACGAAACCCAAAACACACCGACAAGCTTCCATGTAGACAACCTCCCCGCCGTCGTTCCATCGTTAAACGAACCTTCTATTCCGACGTCAAGTTAAGGGTCATGTGCGTCAAAGCGCGAACCGTTGCCATTGCACGAGAAACATGACGAACATTTCTTCAGCCACCACCCGCGCCTCTGGCCGGCTTGCCCTGCGCAATGCTCCTCTCCTGGCGCTAATCAGACACGAATGTCTTCTGAGCACGCGGCCGCGATACGCCAATCTCCTGGAGAAAGGGTGCCTAGGCTAAATGAAGACATTATCGCGATAATCAACAAACATTTGCTAGGCTGTGCTCTGGTCCTCCAGAATAGCACATGCGGCATTGAGGCCAGTCCAAGCAAACACGTTTCGATCTCCGAGGATGCCAACCATTTGCCATGGCCGGCATCGATCTGAAGATCAACCACCGCTCGTCTACTGAAGAATCCGATCTTCAAAGGCCTTCAATCCGATGCGACACGCCTCCACAATCCTTCTCGGCGCGTCGACGCTCCGTGCAACCCGGCAAAGCATGCCGTCATCGCCGCGTCCCGTCGGCCTCCGCACGTCCTCGCTCATTGAGTGCAAGGGCCATCCCAACATCGGTCCCAAGAACCACAAAGGACCGCTCGTTTGCCCTCAACTTTTCCCCATGCGCATTACTTTCCGGTTTGTGGTCGCGAACCGCCCCCAATTCCATAGCTACCCTCCAGGTTGGCAGCTGCAGCTCGGAACTCTAGAATACTAGGACTCCCCAATCCGGGATCCTCCAGAACCGCTGCAACAGCAAACCCATCTTTCATCTTGTTTGCTTCGTTACTTTGAAGTATTTTTGCACCCTCCACTCTCCTCTCACGTACTTACCCGGAATGCGCTGGTTGCACCCGCGCCACCTGCTGCATGACAAAACGAGCGACGCTGAAACAAACGGTCTTTACAGCTTGCTTGCTTGTCCGTCGCTGCAGCTTTCAGGTGGGCGTCTGCTGTGATCGGATGCTACCACGACGGGCGGGACCTCGCATGGCGACGGAACCGACTCGCTGGATTGCGGCGTCATTGACTCGAACCACAGCATGTCAAACGCACTGGTGCCGGCGCGAATGAGAAGCCCCGACCGACTTTTGGATGCCAAGTATCGGACTGAGTAATGTTTGGGTTGTCTACGAGAAGGATGCAACAGCTAACGAGTTCGTGCAACGATCCTGGTCGCCCCAAGCTTCTCCATGAGACTCACGAACAGACCAGCCCCCCAGGGCGACGTCTGGTCAAGTGATCGTGGAGTAGCCTAGTAACTTGGCATCGCACAGCAGTGTTCACCCACTCATGCTGACATCGAAACGTGACCATTGTAAACCGTCCACCTAAACCCGCCGGGGCTTTCGCACTGCAGCTTTTGGGCTGACTGGTGGAATTGAGTTTGGTTGCTGAGTGATCTTGTGACGGACTGACTGAGCAACTTTTTCTCGGACTGCCTCACCACTTACATGACCCAGAAAACGACGTAATCGTAATGCCACTCACCTGTAGCTAGGTAATCACGAAAGTATCTCCGGCTCCGTACTATCTTGTCGGTATTGGGAATCGATCATAGATGTTTGAGGTCATGCAAGGTCCGCCATGTTTCGGTTGATCATGTTTTTTTTGTTTTTTTTTGGGTTGGTGGTACATGTCAACAAGTTGAATGACTGCGTAAGGACAAGGCATCTCGTCAGTCTCTTTCTACACATCATCTCGGTTTTGGTGTGGAAGATTAAAGCAAATCTCCTCATACACGAGGGCCTTCTCCTCTTGACTTATCATCTTTACTCTGTCTTAGGAGTTATCGCGGCTTAGAAGGCCGATCTGCAATATGCCGTCCAAAAAAAAAAAAAAAGTCGGTGTTTCTAGACGAGCCCGATGTGACTGCCCGGGTGTGGCAATGCCTCAAGTTAGGGTTTTGAGGTAGAGACATTTATTTCACTTCTACGAGATGGCTACAGTTTAGAGGGGCTTGGAGGACGAGTAGTTGCAGGATGCTTTCCTTGGCATGCCTCACTACGTGCACAAAGACCTTATCTGTCTGGGCGAGTATCTCTGCGCGTAATCTTCTCACTCTCTTGATTTCTAGGAGTTGATTTAGCATCTATTGTCTTGTTTTCCATCAACCTTTATGTCCCAGTAATGGCTAGGTACCAATTGATGTATTTTATCATTCCCATTTATGGAAATTCCAGAAGTGTCCATCTCTGTTTTGTTTTTGTTGTTTTGGGAGCGGGCAACGGATCTCAATTAACCACCTGCGTCAGGGTTTTAATCCCTCGCAGGACTGTATCAGTCCATTGTGACGAATACGGCGAGGATTCAAGTATCACCCTGAATTCCGTTGTTCCTTTCATCTGTTTCCGGCTGCCGAGGCTGACATTCTATTGAGTATGAAACTTGTTGGTGAGCTTGGAGACACCGGCCATGGGGGTAGGCGACAATATCTGATGCAACAATTATTACGAGAATCGGCGAGACATCGCCACGAAGCGCACGTTCGGAAACAGACACGTTACCTGGCCATGGCTAGGGCGCAGGCAATGAAAGGTCCTACTTCGAATGAGTGAGGTTCACTTCAGCTTCAGTCTTGGACACCGACAACAATATAGATGCTTGGCAGCAATTTTGATCGATTCCTTGTGTCGTAGAAGGATCTTATATCATATTCCCTGCTCACTACTTCGAAACTCTAAGCCGAATTTCCCACCCTTAAGGTAGTTAGGTAGCTATCCCAACCGCATTAGTCAGAAATCTCATTCACTGCGGTGACAGCAATCGCCACCACTAGAGTTTATATAGATATAGTTTTAGAACTAGAACACCTTATAAAGCCCCCTATAGCTTGCAGAAATGATTTACCTTTCCCCTGCCTAAGTTGAGGCCTCAATTAGGGTCTCCTAGAGTATTGTTACGGTCAGCTATCTGATAGTATGGTCTGCTAACAGAAGCTAGGGATTAACGCTAGTAAACAGTCTTATCGTACTGTGAGTCTAGGTTGTAGGTTGTAGGCTGTGTTATAGATCGGTAGTTAGAGGCTAAGGTGATTAATCTTAGGCTTAATAAGTATTTATAGTAAAAGTAAGCTAAAAGTATCTAAAGATAAATATAAAGTTAATTGCTAAAGAGCTATAGGAGTTTAACTATAAGCTAGGCTTAAGTTATACTATATATAAGTTTAATCTTAAATATATTCTTTTATACCTTAGGTTAAGCTAGATTAATCTAATCTAAAATGATCGCTTAGCCCCTAAGTTATATTAGATTATATTAATCCTAAATAATTACTATTTTATTATTATATAACTTATACTATAGTTCTTCTATTCCTAAGTGAGTCCTTATTATTCCTATAATCCTATAGTATAAATATCCTATTATAGCTATCTAACGCCTAAGTAGGTTATTCAGCTATTATCTTTATTTATAGGTTATAACATTAGGTCCCCTCTCTAAAAGTTTTATCCTTAAGACTTAATATAAGTAAGTTGTTAGTCTTAGGTTAGGGATTTATTAATTATGCTTCCTGATTTACTTATAATGCTAATATTATGTTAGGTTGTATTTAAAAGTCTGATTTTTGCGAAACTTATAATGCTTAAATTTATTATAATCAGCAGGCCTTTAGTATCTTAGTTGATTATTATAGTTATAATATAATGCTTTATTCCCTCTACTTCTAGCATAATTATATATACAAAATAGACCTTACTAACTTAAAGCGTTATAGTAAGTATGTTAAGCGTAGTTTAACTAATTATGATAGTAGTAATATAGCGAATACTTATAAGTAGTTTCTTTTATATGACTAGGGTAGATACTAATTAGTTATAGTAAATTATTATTTTAGGGAGCAAAAGAAAGTAAAGCAGGAAGAGTAAGAGGCTGAAGAGGCGCTAGAGGTCCTTTAGATATAGTTAGTAATAGCTCTTAGTTACTTATCCTATCTTTATAAACAAAAAAGGTTTCTAAGAGAGTATAGTTTAGACTTAATCTATTGTGGGATATAATCTATTAATAAATAGGAGGCTAAAGAATAAACCTTAGAGGCTTAGGAGTCTTAAATACTTAAGGATCTATTACTATAAGGTACTTTAAATAAGTTAGACTAGTCTTCTTTAGGTATAAGTATTATAGACTTAGGTATTCCTACTGTAGTTAATTCTTTAGAAGTACTTTAGTTATTTTCTAGTATTCTTAGATAAATAAATAGTTTTCCTTATTATAGTCTATCTACTTCTATTAGTAGTCTAATATATTTATATAGATATTAGATATATAAATAGTTAGTAGTATTTATTAGAGGTACTATTATTAATACTATTAGTATTATTTCTCGTTCTTAGTATTATTACTAGTAGGTTATAAGTTTATCTTTTATATTAGTGATATTCTTAGCTAGTTCTTATATGTTATCTTTATAACTATACTCTTTCTACTTAATAAGATACTAATATCCTTCTAGTTCTTTAAAGTAGTTAATAATTTATTTAACTTTATACTTTAGTTTATTATCTTCTATAATAATAAGGTTATTTATCTATAATTTATATAGTATTAGTTTAAGTAGCAAGATATGAAATATTAGAAAACATTTTATTATGTTAGGTAGGTTAAGTTTATAATTAACTAGTGAAACTTTTTAGAGGATTTTAAAAGGTTTAAGTTTCTTAAAGTTTAGTTTAGCATTTAGTTATTTTATTTTGATGTTTTACTATATAAGATAGGTACTATCTCCCTCTTTTAAGGTTAGTCTCTTAATCCTTTATTTATTACTGAAATATACTATTTATTATTATATAAATTTAAATTCTTTATATATGTTATCTTAGATATCTTTAATTTACTTAACTATAGCAATAGCTTTTAGGGCTACTAGGCTAGCGTAGGGCTCTCTATAGGTAGTTAGTTTAAATCTATAGTTAAGGTAGAAGGGGGATTCCTTAATGCTTTTTCTAATTACGCTATTATAGGCAAATTAAGCTATTAGTAGTAATATTACCTAATTATCTTAGTTATAATTAACATAGGTATGTAGGTAGGTTTTAAAGATCTAGTTAATTCTTTCTATTTATCTATTAGTCTATAGGTAAAAAGTAGTAGATACTTTCTGATTGATACTAAGTTATAATATTATTAACTTCTAGAACTTAGAAGTAAAGATCTTATCTCTATTTAATATAATTTCTTTAGGCGTTCTATAATTAGCAATAATATATTTAAGGAATATATAGGTAAATTCTTTAGCGTTACTTACTTCTTTATATAGGATAAAGTAGGTATATTTTATAAATCTATTGATAATAATAAGAATACTATTATAGTAGATTCCTATAAAGGGTTCTTAAGACTTTAGTAGTTTAATAATAAAGTTAAGTAATATAGAGTGCTAGGTAGTTTATAATATAGATAAAGGTTATAATAATTTATAAAGTTAGTATTAAGCTAGTTTACTTTTTAGGTAAACTTTATAATCTTTAATTACTATTGCAATATGTTTTTTAGTAACCTTTTCTTTATACTGTTATTATAGTTATTTTTAGGTTTTTATAATTCCTTAGTACCTATATATAAGTTAAGTATAAAACTTTATAATTACTTTAGCGTTTAGTTTGCTAGTTAGGCTAGCTGTAGATTATCTAGCTACTATTAAGGCTTTTTATAGTAAGTATTAGGTCTCTATTGTTATTATATTTGAGAATCACCTAGGTCTTTTTTAATACTAAGATGTTATAGTCTAGTTGTTAGCTAAGAGTGTTAGCTCTGCTATTTTCTAATCCTTTCTAATAGATAATTTAGAAGTTAAATTTTAAGAGGAATTCTAACTATCTAATTTGTTATTTGTTAAGTTCCTTTAAGGTAGTAAAGTAAGCTAAGTTCTTATAGTCTATATATATAAGTACTTAGTAGATAGTTCCTAAAAGTTAGGGTTACTATTCTTTAAAGGCTTTAATAATTATTATAAGTTCTTTATTATAGATTTAATAGTTAAGTTTTAATTTATAGAGCTTACGTGAGGAGAAGCTATAGGGGTATAAGTATCTTTTTAAGTTTTATTAAGATAGTTATGCTCTTAGTGTGAAATCTAAGGTATCTATTTTAACTTTAAATTATTCTGATAGGTTAGGAATTATTAGGACTAGTTTACTAGTAATATAGTCTTTTATTATCTAAAAAGCTATGCTTTAAGCTTCTTTCTATTTAAATAGTTAATCTTTCCTACTAAGGTTTATAAGAGGTATATTAATTTTTCTATAGAGTTTAATAAACTTTTAGTAGAAGTTAATAAACCTAAGGAATCTTTAGACTTCTTTAAGGTTTATTAGTATTAGCTATTCTTTAATAGCTTAAACCTTCTTCCTTAATATACTAATATATCTAGGTGTAATAGTAAATCTAAGGTATTTTATTTCTTAGGTGTGAAATATACTTTTCTTAGGTTTAACTAGTAGTTTAGTATCCTAAAGAGCCTTAAGTATAAAGTATATATGTTCCTTATATTGTTTTATTATTAGCGAGAAAATAAAGATATTATTAAGGTAGATAATTATAAAGATATCTATAAATTTCTTAAGAACTTAGTTAATTATGTTTTAGAATGTAGCTAGGGTATTAGTAAGACTAAAAGGTATAATGAGGTACTTAAAATATCCTCTATATATTCTAAAAGTAGTCTTTTATTCTTCTCTTTACTTTATTCTAATAAAGTTATAAGTACTTTTAAGGTTTAGTGCTATGAAGTGGTTAGCTTTATAGAGGAGTTATTATAGTTTGTTAATTAGTAGTAGTAGGTACTAGTTTTTAATTATTATTTTATTAAGTATTTAGTAGTTAATATATAGTTATAGTTTTCTGTTTTTCTTTAGTATAAATAAGATTAAGCTTCTTACTAGTAATATTAATTCTCTAATATAGCTTTTCTTAAGGTTTTTATTAAAGTATTTATTAAGAGCTTCTATTTCTATTAGGTTAAGTCTATAAATTTTATTAAATTTAGGCTCTTTCCCCTCCTTAATAAGGATTTTATAATTAAAATTTATATATAGTAGTAGTCTAGTCTCTAGTTTAGCTACAAAGAGTTTCTTATAAACTCTATATTTTTCTAAGATAGATAGAAGTAGATTATTCTTTTATTTAAGATCTATTATCTTTAATAGTTATAATATAGCTTCTTTTACTTTAAGGTAGTAGATATATTATTTTGCTGCTTTATATTTAGTATATCTATTTGAGGCCTAGGTTCTATAAGGCTGTTTAAAGATTAAATTATTATTATTCTAATAGAGTTAGCCTATTTTCTAATCTATCTATAGGTTGTTTTTCTTAAGCTATAGTATTCTTAATATAATGTTATAGTTATTAAGTTTAGTAATATTAAATTAGAGTTATTTATTTTAATCTAAGTAACTTATCTTAAGGGGTGTAGTTTTATTTCTAATAGTACCTCCTTCATATTAGACTTATTCTCCTTCTATGTTGCTAAGTTAGTATATATATATCTTTCCTTATTATAGTAGTTATAATTAGTTTACTGCTTATAGTAATATAAAATTTATCTCTACTCTGCTATTAATTATAGCAATAGTAGTGTTATTATTAATTATAACTAAAAGTTATAAGTATATTTTTTAGTCTAAGGATACTAGATATATAGACCTTATTATTATTACCTGTTATAGTCCTTTATTAGTAGGTAAGTTTAGTTTTTTAACTATCTTAGTTATCTAAGGTAGGTGATCTGCTTTCCTTCCTATTAGGCTTTAGTTAAGCTGTTCTCTCTAATTCTAGCGTAGGGGATATTAGGTCTATCCTTTAGGGTTCTCTATGCTTAAGCCTTATCCTAGTAGTAGATTTAGTAGGCATCTTATTTATATTTATCCTAGTATATAGTATTATTATGCTAGTATCTTATAGGGAACTATAGGCTTAGACTAAAGGTTGCTAGGTTGTTATAGAATATAGTTATAATCTATCTAACTATAGTAGATTAGGTATAAATATTCTAAATAGGGTTCTTATTATATCTTCTAGGGTAGAATTAGTATTTATACTTATCTCTAAGATGGTCTTTATATTTATTGAAGAAATATTATAGCTAGAAGAGATTTTAGTAGTTATAGTGATTATACTTAAGTATAGGATGATCTTCTATATAAAGTTTTAAGGTGTAATCTTAATTTCTTATATTAGCAGGTATCCTATAGAAGTACTATTACTAGTTGTTATAACTTATATTAATTATCTAGTACTAAATAAGCTATTAGGTTTCTTCTTTATTATTAAAGCTTTTTTTAGAACTAATATTATTTATTCCTAGGATTAGTTTATTATAATGTTATACGTTCTAATTAGCAACGTTAGCATAGGAGTTAGAATCATAAAGGATTTTATCTAAGTTAAAACTAAATTTAGGTTTACTAAAGTTCTATCTACTAGTTAAACTAAGTAGTTGCTGTTCTTCTAATAGATTATACTAATGTTTAGGTTCTTTATTAGATTCCTCTTTAACCTGCTCTTTAAGTTTCTAGTTGATTTATTTGATTCTTATAGGATTTCTATATATATTTTTATATCATTTAAGGTATACTATTAGGGCGTTAATTTAGTATTACTATATAATATTATCTAGTTCCTTTTAGGTATGCTATAGCTAAAGAGTTTATACTACTTCTAAGCGTATAATTTATTACTTATTATTGCTTATAATTTATTATCTAGCTTTATACTAGTAGATTTAGTCTATTTCCTTTTAAACTTAGGCTTCTAAGTTTTAGATTATTTGTTGAGTTTTCTTGTTATATCTTATAGGGTTTAGGTTGACTATCTTAAGTTGTTAGATGTAGAGCATTTCGTCTAGTTGTTTAGTAGTCTTCCTAACTATTTTGCTATTAGCTTATAAGGCTATTATAAGAGTCTTAGTTTTAACTTTAGGGATAGTTATATTATAACTTATCCTACTGTAGTTAAGGTTATTAGGCTAGTATCTTAAAGCTTCTTTATTGCTATAGTATATGAAGTATTTATCGTTATAATATCTTATCTATAAGAGAGATATATAAGGGGTCTTAGTTACTATACTAATTTACTTAGTTTGTTTAGGTATTAGTTTCTAGTAAGTTTCTTAGGTTATTTGTAATCTCTAGCGATATATCCTATTTTTTTATAGTTATAGTACTTAAGGTTTTAAGGTTTTTTGCTATTATCTTTAGTAGCTAGACTGAGGTCTATAGGTTTACTATGTTATCTATAAGTAATGCTCTATTAGTTGTTATTCTAATTGTTATAAGGTTTGTTGTTGTTCTACTAGTTATTAAACTTCTACTAGGGCTGCTATTAGTACTTACGTCTAGAGTTTAGGTTTTATTACTTATTGCTTTATTCTCTTTGTTATTTAAAGAGTTAGTTGTTAATCTTAATTATAAGTTTAGCATACTAGAGGAAGTTATTAAGTTAATTAACCTTAATAATTTTATCTTTAACTTTATCTTTAAATCCTTAGTAGAATATAAAGATCTTAGTTTCTTTAGTAAGGTTAAGTTAAATGCTAAGTTATCTAAAGTTAGTAGAATAGTTTTTAGTAGACTTAGTTTATTAAAGTTATAAGAGGTCTCTCTTAACTTATTGCTTCTTATTAGGGTCCTAGAAGAGTGAACAAAGTATATCCTTAAATCCTTAGAAATTAGCATAGATATTATAGGTTTCTATAGTATATTTATTAAGAGTTTTATACTTAAGGTATTCCTCTTAGATTAGTTTAAACTACTTAAGGGCTTTTCCTCTAAGGTAGGTAGCTATATATATTACTTTCTTAGTCTTATTAGTAAAGTCTCTATAGTAGAAGTTCTAGTAGTTCTTAACTTAGATTAAGAATCCTTTAAGGGTTCTAAGGGTTCTATTATAGGTAATAGGTATACTAAGCTTAAGCTTCTATTATCCTCTATAGAGAGGCGTAGTAATAATATTAGTAGCAGCTTAAAGGGTCTGGTTCTTGTTTTTAAGCTTAGCTGCTTACTAGGTAACTTATTAGAATGCTTCCTAGAGCTTATTAATAGTTTAAGCGCTTTTATTAAATATGCTTTATATTTGCTTAATATTACTATTAGCCTTAGCTAGCTATTATTTAAGTTCTTTATTATTATTATCTTCTTCTAAGTCTTCCTTTATTTTATAGTTACTAAGTTCTTAAGCTAGGTTATAAGTTAGTTATCTAGTAGAGGATCTTAAAGTAAGTAACTTAATAGAAGTATAGGAAGATATTTTATCTATACTATTTAGTAGGCGTTAATAGTTAACTTACTAAATAAGAGCAATTAAAGTGTTATAGTTAGCTATCTAATAGTATAGTCTACTAATAGAAGCTAGGGATTAACATTAGTAAATAGTCTTATCATACTATAAGTTTAGGTTATAGGTTATAAGCTATATTATAGATTAGTAGTTAGAGGCTAAAGTGATTAATCTTAGGCTTAATAAGTATTTATAGTAAAGGTAAGCTAAAAGTATCTAAAAATAAATATAAAGTTAATTACTAAAGAGCTATAGGAGTTTAATTATAAGCTAGGCTTAGGTTATACTATATATAAGTCTAGTTTTAAATATATTCCTTTATACCTTAGGTTAAGCTAGATTAATCTAATCTAAAATGATTGCTTAGCCCCTAAGTTATATTAGATCATATTAATCTTAAATAATTACTATCTTATTGTTATATAACTTATACTATAGTTCTTCTATTCCTAAGTAAGTCCCTATTATTCCTATAATCCTATAGTATAAATATCTTATTACAGCCGTCTAACGCCTAAGTAGGTTGTTTAGCTGTTATCCTTATTTATAGGTTATAATAAGTATGTCTTAGTTTAAGTTAGAGAGCAGCAAACAAGCTATATTATTACTTACTGCTACCTACTAGTCTATCTAGCATATTAGTTTAAGTATTAGTGATGCCTTTTAACTAGTTAATATAAGAGGTTATAAAATATAGGTGAAAATATATAGTATATTAAAGTTATAGATATAGCTATAAGGGTAATAATATAGTATTAAGAACTAGAGAGATCTCTACCCTCTTATTAGCTAGATTCTACTATATCTATACTAAGTAGTAAGTATAGTATTATTCTAATATTAGTAGTCTTTTCTTTTTACTATATATTAT
>JAKMXC010000464.1:0-48997 GCA_025328345.1 Colletotrichum sp. SAR11_59
CAGGGCAACCCCAGGTTTGCCGTTACATTTTCTGGCCCCTTTTTTTTCCCCCCCCGGGGCCCAACCCGGCTGTGTTTTTTGTTACGGGCAAAACGTAAAAAAAAAAAAAAAAAAAAAAAAGCTGGGCCACGAGGTCCCGCCAAGCCATCCAAGCATCCTCCCGAATGGCAGGCTGCACGTTCCTGGGCGCCAAGAACCCACCAACACCAACCCATCCCCAACGGGCGCCACCCTTTTGCAATAATTTTGGAATATTGGAGATTGAGATCACGAACCTCAAGGATGACGGTACCTGGCTGCGACACTCGGGTCTCCACCAGAGGGCGGAATTCGAAATCCAGGAACGGCGGGCAGACATGGAGACGCCGGTGGCGGAGGGCGCCATGCGTAGGTGGGATACGGCCAGCGGGCAGATGGTCTCCCCCGGGGATTCGTCATCGTCCACATCTCGTTTTCGCCATTGTTGATGGTTGGGAAATTTGTCGACGCCCGTTGTTGATGCGGGTTTGCCTGACTTCCTCTCCTCACCGCTGCTCACATTTTGTTCTCGTGACGGCCGATCACAGCCTCAAAGAAGCAAGCTTGCCGCAGGGTTGCTACGAGAGAAACCGTGGCTGTAAGTCGTAACTCGGTATCGAGATGCGTCCAATATTCTCCACAGGCCGAATGAAATTACTTCCTCTAGTTCATGCATCTCGTCGCCGCGGCGGCGGCAGCGTCGCTCATCTCGCCGGAATCTCTCCCTCCGACGCACCACGCGGCTGCGGTTTCTCCGCATCGGTGTCGGTCATCGTCCACGAGGTCTCCTGGCCGCCCGCCACAGTGTCATCCGCAGCACCTCCCGGCACGTCGATGAACTGCGACTGGCGAGCCTCCTCCTCGATCTGCGCGCGCTCCTCCATCGTCAGGTCGCTCTTCGCCTGCCCGATCTGGACGAACGCGTACAGCGCCAGCGCGACGCCCGCGACGCCGACGGCCAGCCAGAAGGCCGTCTTGTAGCTCTGCTTCGTGCCCAGGTGGCTCGTTTGGCCGACGGCGACGTCGCCGATGCCGAGGAAGAAGGAGATGCCGAGGAACAGCAGGCTGTTGATGAGCGCGCCCGCCGTGCCCTGCCTGTACGCGGGCAGGTTCGTCGTGATGAAGACGTTGCTGACGGTGTAGGTGATGTCGATGCCGATGGTGCCGCAGATCATGGCCGGGAAGACGTAGGCCCAGTAGTTGGGGTTGTCGGGCATGATGGCGAAGAGCAGCACGCTGAGCAGGTTGCCCGTGCCCGAGATGGCGAGCAGCACGCGGCCCGGCAGGAGGTGCAGCGTGAAGCCGCCGACGGTGCCGATGACGAGGCCGCCGAGGATCATGGGGACGTACCAGACGGCGGTCAGCAGCGGCGACATGTGCAGGACGGTCTCAATGTAGAAGCTGGAGTAGAAGAGGAAGAGGCCGAAGGTGCCGTACGCGAAGAAGAGGGCGAAGGCCAGCGTCTTCATGGACTTGGGGGCGAACAGGTCGGCGGGGAGGAGAGGGTTCGACGCCACCTTGGCCTCGACGTACCACGCTCCGACGAGGAAAGCCACTCCCAGAACCAAGGTGACGATGATCTGAGGGCTGGCCCATCCCTGAGGCGCGTGCGAACTGTCCGTGATGGCGTACACCACCAGCAGCAGACCTGGTACGATGGTCGCAACACCCCACCAGTCCATGCTAATCTCCTGGCGCTTCTCACGCAGGTCGTTGGGGATAGTCAAAAACGACACGGCGGTGATGATGCCGAGCACGATGCTGCCGAGCCAGAAGTACGCACGCCAGTTGAGGAACTGGCCCGCGACGCCGCCGATGAGGATACCGAAGAAGAAGCCGATGGGGGCGAAGGCGCCGTACAGCGCAAAGACAAGGTTCTTGCGCGGGCCGGGACGGTAGATCTTGCCAAGGAGCATGATGCCGGCCGGGAGGTACGCGGCGGAGCCGAGACCCTGGAGGGCTCGGCAGAAGATCAGCATGAGGTAGTTGTTGCTGAAGGCGGCGATGAGGCACCACACGAAGAACCAGGCCAGGCCGATGTTGAAGACAAAGTACCCGCCGTACATGTCACCCAGCCTGCCGAGCGGCAGCAGGAAGGCGCCGGTGACGAGCGAGAAGACGCTCGAGGGCCATGTCTGCGAGGCGGCCGGGATGTCGAGCTCCTTGGCGAGTGGAGGCAAGATGATGTGGAAACCACTGACAAAGTACTCCTACAGCGGGATCGTCAGAATCTAGATCTAGCCCGAGCGGGCGTGATTGGAACCGCCGTGAAGGGAGGAGACTTACCGCCATCAACATGGATCCCAGCAGGGAGAAGCAAAAGCCGATTTCGGACCACTGAGACTTGAAGACGGCCGGGCGCTGTCGGCCGAGAAGCTCGACGTCGAACGAGGTTGCGCTTCTGCGGTCGCCGGGGCCGGTGGCATCCCGCTCGGTATCGTCGTGCCGCGACATCGGGACTTTCACACCGGAAGAGGGGGTTCGTCTGTTCGGCTATGCAGTTACGGGTCGGGTATGTATGTCGTCTAATCTAGTGACGTGATTGCAAGTGCAATTGGGTAGTGATGATTAGGATATGTCATGTATGTGTACAGTTTTCTTGACAGCATGAAAAGAGTCAAAGTCGCATCCATGACAAGAAGAGCAGAACCCATTACGGGACCATGCAATGGCTAAATATTGGGCAGGCTGGCGGCAGGCCATCGAGGTCCCGAGTCACTGATGCAAAGAATTTCTAATCGGTCGCCATTGATGTGGAGAACAAAGGGGATTCGCGACCAACGGGCCACGGCTTGGAACCCGCCCCAACACACGGGCCGGATGGGGACTGGGGGCGACGGGATCCTAGGCCACCGCGGCCACCAACAAAGCGGTCTCCGGCGGAGACTGCGAGACTGCGCAGATGGTAGAGCCTCGCGAGGCACGACGGCGGCGGCTGCTTGCTGCTGCTGCTGCTGCTGGGTGGGCATGGTTTGCGCCTTGGCTTCAGTTCTGGGCAAAGGGCGTCATCTGTCAACCTGGAGGTGGTGTTGGAGGCGGCACGTGTAAGAGAGTTCAGACATGTTTGCTTGGAAACACGGGCAGACGGGATAGCCCAGCGTTGTGTGGAATCTGTGACAATGGAGTGGTAATCGAGGACACACGGATATGCTTACGCGATGAGAGCCAGTTTATCGCATATTTTGCCTCCTTTGGGCGTCATGTTGCTGGATATGACAGCCTCGATGACACACCTAGCGAGATCCGGGGCAATCTGGCGCCTGCCGGGCTGTGACGCCAGGGTCTTTTTTTCTGGTGCTCATGGACGTTCGAGAGCGTTCGCTTTGGAAACATCCGATGGAATCATGGAAACACGGAAACTTCAGAGGTGGTGGCAGACAATGGAGAATGCGCCTCTTTGTTTGGCTGTTGGCTGGACTAGTGGCTGCTCTAATGCCGAACTGGGCCTAGCTTCTCTTTTCCTAGCATCTGATTCGCCAGAGAAAGAGTGTCAAGAGGGAAGAAAAACGTGACTGCAACGAATCATTGGAATCCAAGACTTGGACCGTGCGTCATCTTGCTCAAGCTTCGAGAAGAAAGGGTGGGTCTCATATGCACGTTGTGCTGCTGGACTTCCACTTTGAGACTAGCGCAGCTGCCACTCGGCCGGGGCCACCAGGACGTGCCCCGCGCTCTTTTCCGCCGATGCGGTGTCATCGGCCGCCGAACCAAGCGTCTGCCCGCCGTCACTCTATCGCTCCGCCATCCAACTGCACCGCACCGCACCTTCATCCCGTTTTCCCACGATTCCACATACCGCACAGCACCTTACGCCCTGCGAGTGACGCGAAAACCCTTAGGTTCTGCCCAATCTAATCAGATCAGTCGTCTCATATCTTCTGACAAACGGGCAGCCACTCACTCGCTCCGGAATCCATATTCCCACACCTTGGCTACCCCTACTGTACCAGTCTGGGTCCCCCGGATTACCAATCTTGGATTTCGCCTCAAATCTGTCATGCATGTCTTGATGCTTCTTTTCTCAATCGAGGCAGTATCTGCGCCAACCCAACCACAACCCGGTCATCCCAACGTCTGCCCATAGCTTCCTTCCCATCTCGTTGCTTCACACTGCCTCACCACGTCCTCGTCACTGGCCCTGCCGCCCTTGTTACGTTATCAGTACCACCACAGTACCAATCTACTCACATCTTGATATCTCTCCCATAGGCTGTTGCAGGCCCAGGAGGAACCTGCAGCTTGGGACGCCCGCACGCAAGCGCGCGCGCCCAGACCCAGACAAGACACACGCACAAAGGACAAACGCGCACCTTGATAGCCCGCGCGTCTGTCCGCTGGGCTTGCTAGCTGCAATGGCCCGCATCGACGTGCTGAATGCCCCGACAAAACCATGTCACAACTGCCGCCGCCGCCGTCTCCGCTGTGACCGCTCCTACCCCCACTGCCACAAGTGCACCGCGGCCGGCCAGGAGTGTCTGGGCTACGGCAAGCTCTTCCGCTGGACTGAGGGCGTCGCGAGCCGCGGGAAGCTCGCCGGCAAGGCCACAATCACCTTCTCCTCCGCCCCGGGGCCCGAGTCTCACTCGTCATCCCTCCAGCTCGCCGATCCGGCAGCCTCCTCCTCGTCCTCCTCCGGGACCCAGCACCCAGACCTCCCGCCCGCGGCATCCTCGTCGTCCGCCGAACAAGAGCCCAACAGCGCCCTCGTCGTCTCCGCCGCCGCCGTCCGCCCCGGGACCCAGTCGGCCCCATGGACCCTCGTCGACCCTCTCTTCCAGGATGTGGAGCATCACTACCGCCACTACCTCTCATATTGTACATCTCACACCCTTCCTCCCACCGCGGAACCAACCTCTCGGTAGGACGCGTCCGAATACAGTAGGCAAGCTAACCATCTCGGCCTAGTCACCACCCGCGTCTGTAGGGATCTCGTCTCCTGGGACGTCCCAGACCGTAACCCCTTCCGCTCCCTCGTGCCGCTGACGAGGGCGCACCCCCTGCTGCAGCACATCATCGTCGCCGCGTCGGCCGCCCACATGTCCAACCTCTCCCGCGCCGTCTCCTCGGACCCGGTGGCCGACCTCAACGCCCGCCAGGCCCTGAACGACGCCCTCATCGCCAAGCACAAGGCCCTCCGTCTGCTGTCGTCTGCCATCCAGAGCATCGGCAGCAGCGGCGGCGTCGGCGGCGACGTCGTGCTCGCGGCCGTGCTCTTCTTCGTCAACGTCGAGCTGATCGAGAGCGGGCAGTCGGGCTGGAAGCCCCATCTCGAGGGCGCCGGCCGCATCATGGCCTTCCTGCCGCCGGTGGGCTCGGCCGATGAGGCCTTGAGGGACTATGTCATGTCTGATTGCTTCATGTGAGTTTCTCATGTCATTGATCTCGCGTAATGCCATGTGATGTGTCCGATATTTGGTAATGAAATATCTAAGCTAATTTTCTTCAACCAAAGATATTACATCTTGGCTTCGGCTTTCAACACGTCTCCGCCTACTGCTGCCAAGTCCTATTACCAGTCCGTACAGGCGTCTTCTATCCTAGGAAGGGCCGCCGCCAACAGTTATTTGTGTTGTCCGCCTGATATTCTGCAGATCCTCCTTGATGCCTCCCAGCTGTCAACAACAGAGGCAGATGACCTTGACTCTACTGCCCAGGCTGGCGCGCAGCTGCTAGAGAAAGCTTTGGCCTTCGACATTGAGAACTGGGCATACGAGCAGCGAAACATTTCCTACTTCCAGCAGATCCCAGTCGAAAGCCGCATACACGCCGGCTCCGCCCATCGCATCGCCGCCAGCCTGTACATTTTGCATAGTGTTCCGGCGATTTCAAAGCTCGTGTCAGTCAGCCGCGACGAGCTGGATTCGGAGCTCTACTACCATCTTTCCTCCATATCCGACGAAGATCCCAACTTCAAGGCGACTTGTTGGCCGACGTTCATTGCCGGCGCCGGCGCATCTAACCCCGACAGACGGGCATGGGCCCTCTATCGGCTCAAGAGGCTCATGATTGCGACACCGTGGGGTTTTATCACGACTGCCATGGACACCTTGCAGACCATCTGGAGTTTGGAAGAGTCCCTCGACCCCAGCACGCAGACAGAACGGAGCTGGGTGCAGAAGCTCAAGTCCTCTGACCTCAACTTCCTCATCGTGTGAACAGGGCGCAGGAGAACGCATCACAGCCGGGGGCTGGTTGCGACGGCAAATTGGCCGCCGGCATCAATGAAATTGAGCTTCTTCTCTCCTAGCTGCTTACTACGGACCAGCGTTGGCGTCTTCACGGTGTCCGTCGTGGCAAGACCCGTGTTGTAGCTCGCTGAAAATCCCCAAGCATGCATTTCACCGTCTTTTGAAATGGTGTAGCAGTTGTCGATGCCTGCTGCAACGAAGACAGCTTTGAGGTCTGTCCAGCCGAAGTTAGTCTTATCAGTACTGTTGCTGGATAGGGGATACTTACCGGGAACGACAGCTGGGACGTTCAGCACCCGAGGGCGGTCCCTCGAATCGAATATGATGTGGCCTTCAGGCAGCGTCTCGAGCGGCATGCCCATCTGGCCGTCGTCCGCTCGGCCCCAAACCAGCACTTCGCCTTCCTCGGTGCAAGCAACGGTATGGTGCAGTCCACATCCGATGTGGCGGATCTTGTATCCGTCGAGGCTCTTGATGACCGTCGGCGAGATCACAGTCGTGAATCCGGTATCTTCCCGCGTCGATATTCCACACTGGCCAAAGTTGTTCAGTCCAAAACCCCAAACCTTGCCGGTCGTGTCGATGGCAAAGCTGTGATGCGACCCGGCAAAGATCTTGGTCGTCTTGTTCTTGGGAAGACCCACGCGCTGGGGAACGAGAGTCTCGAAGCGCCGGCGTGCCAAGATACGCCGTCCTAGCTCATTCTGCTCCCCAGATCCCCACGCGAAGACGTTTCCGTCACTGGTGAGAGCGAGGATATGATCTGATCCGCCCGCGAGCTCTTTGATATCCGTGAGCCCTGGGATCAGCACCGGCAGTCGCTCCGTCGTCTTGGGTGGCTTCTCATGGAGAAAGCCAAAATTGCCGTCTCCGCCCTGCGCGTGGTTAGCATGGAGTACTCAAAAACGGGGGATGCAACTTACGGCAAAGCTTCCCCATCCGTACACTTTTCCTGCAGCCGTCAACGCAAACCCTGCGCTGTTCGTCGCTGCAACTTGCACAACATCAATCTCCTCTGCAAAGAGGACGGCTCCGGGAGTACTCTCGAACGGGTCCAGGATATCCTCCTCGTCCTCTTCGGCCTCTGCTTCGGACTTGGAGGGGGGCTTCACGCGTCCTAGGGCACCATCATCGTTGACGCCCCAGGTCAACACCTTGCCGTCGTGGGTGAGTGCAACACAGTGCATACCGCCAACGGCAACTTGTACGACCCCCACAGAGTCGGCATCGAGCAAGCGGTTGAGGCGTGGGCGGGGAGCTTGTGTATGCCGGGGTCCAAGACCCAGCTCGGAGTTTTCGCCGCTTCCGATAACGAAGACGTCGAGTTTCGTCGTAGGTCTCGATGTCGAAGATGGTCCGGGGCTCGGCTGTTGGGGCTTCGTTGGGTGTTGGTCCCGTTTGGTGCTTGCCGTTTGGGCCTATCGGTGTAAGTCGGCATCGATACCGCAAAGGCATGGAAGGACTGTCGGGCGGCACTTACCTTGGTGCGAGACGGCAAAGAAGTCTCCATTCTGTTTTCTTTTCTTCCCTGAATTTTTGGAAAGAATACTAGCGACGAAAGAATTTAACAAAACTTGTATGTCATGTCTTCTCTTGATGAACGCTGAACACCGTGCCAATTTGTATGGCTGCCACAGGCGATATGGAAGGAAGCTCAGACCACAATCCTCGGACTTGCTTACCTCAGTACGATTAGTCACCATGCCATTCCTGGCGCTGGGGCAGCTGCTGCCTGGTGGTGCCTGCACCAATTGGCCAATGAACACGCCGTCTTCCTCCTTCACGACGCGGATGACTAATGCCCGGAAGGAAGAGATGCAGGCAAGCAGCACGTCTGACACGTTGTTCCATACAAGGCGGATTTCCAGAATGGTATTGAATCCTACAAGACAAAGCCTACTTCTAAACCAACCTTGGCAACTCACTCCGCGATATGGCAAGCGCCAAGGGTGCTGCTCGAACTCTCGAAAGAGTCTTTCACCGTCCGGATGCTTGAGAACCGAAGAAGAACATTGACCGAGTTCGCCTTGTCGTTCGTCCCGCTAGATCTTGCGCCTCCGAACGGATGCGCCCCGATGACTGCCCCAGTGCACTTGTCATTGATGCAGAACATTCCCACCGAATTTCTCAACCCCTCATTCGCAATCTTGATGGCTTCTCTGTCGCGCGAGAAGAAAGACCCCGCCAAGCCGTATTCACTCGTGGAGTCTATGAGATCGCATACGTCCTCAAGACTGCCCGGCAGTGAATCATCGTAAGTTAGCACCGCAAACAACGGCCCGAAGAGCTCCCGCGTGAGTAGATCAGACGTGGCCGTCTTGTCGTCCTGGTTGGCCTCCAGGATAGCCGGTTGAATGAAGAGGCCTTTGCTGCCGTCCCGCTTGCCTCCAAAGAGGAGCCGGTGACCATCCTTCTGGACATTCTTCAAGAACTCGCCGAATCGTTCGAAAGCTGCCTCGGAAACTATCGGCCCAAGTGGGTGATGAAGCTGCTTTACGTCGTCGCCGTGCGTCATCTTGGCCGCCTCTCTGAGCAACGCCGCCTTGAGATCGCCCTGCTCCCACATCGACTTGGGAACATACAGACGCGACAGCGCGCTACACTTTTGTCTTTGGAACTCAAAAGCTGAGCGGACTGCAGCGGAAGCAACCCAGTCGACGTCTTCGCGACACGAGTTGTGGACTAGGTGGAAGTTCTTGCCGCCGCTCTCGCCCACGATCCGCGGAAAGGTCTTGTAGAGCTGTGTATTTTCCCCAATTTTCGCAAACAAGCTCTTCAGAACCGCCGAGGATCCCGTGTAATGGAGGCCAGAGAAATGAGTGCTCGTCAGCGCGGGTTCGACCACACTGTGGGGTCTGCCGTGGGAAGAAACTGGATCACCCCCTTGGGCAGCCCGGCTTCCTCCATGACCTGGTACAGGATGTAATTCGACAACACAGCCATGGGCGACGGCTTCCAAAGCACAACATTCCCGAGAATGGCCGGGGTGAAGGCGATGTGCGCCCCCAGCGCGGTGAAGTTGAACGGCGAGACCGCGAGCACGAACCCCTCCAGCGGCCGGTAATCGAGGCTGTTGTACGCGGAGTCGGACTGCTTGAGCGGCTGCTGCTGGTAGAGCTGGTGACAGTAGTAGACGTGGAAGTTGAGGGTGTCGATGACTTCGGTGATGCAGTCGCCTTCTGCCTGCCCGCACGTCTTGCCTTGGCCGAGCATGGTGGCCGCCATGAGCTTCCATCTGTACTTGGTCTCGACGAGCTTTGCGGCGCGCTTGTAGATGGCGGCGCGGTCGCTGAAGGGCATGTTGGCCCATTTGCGGCGCGAGTCCAGGGCGCCGGGGATGGCGCTCTTCTGGATGGTCTCTCGGTCGACTTGGTGATACTCCGCCAGCGGGGCGCCATGGTGGTCCCAGGGGTTCTTCTGCGCACTCTTTCGGCCGGTGTAGAGGCGTTCACCATTTATGATGCTGGGTATTTCAAACGTTGTGTTTTCGGCCTCGGTCAGGGCGGCCTTGAGAAGCTTGCGCTCCTCTGAACCGGGGGCGTAGGAGAACTTTCGTTTCAGTTGTCAGTGGTGAAGATGCGTTGATGCGATGGACTGAAACTCACCCCGTCGGCATTGGCCGGCTCTGGATACCGTGAAAGTGACATTGCGGTTTGACAAAATGAAAGCGCAGGAAAGCTTTGAACAGTCTGAAAAGTCTACGGTGACAGTTCATCAAGCCTGCAATGCAACAGGCCTTAATACCGTCAGCTTGTGAACCCATGCTCGGGCCGGTTGAAGGGTGGGCGAATCAGCGGGGTAGATCCGCACCCCTCAGCACCGGAGAGGCAGGGCCGACGATGCAACAGCCGGCCGGCTCTGTCACTGAGTCTATTGAAAATGAGCTGAATTTGGATGAGACGACATCTGGCCTATCTTTATCCCCAATGCGTTACGGCCCGAGAGTGTCACTGGTGAGGGGTCTCGACAGGAAACCCGATTACCTCGGCCAACTGGGATACAAGACTACCGCACTATGTTCCAGAGTACGACCAAGCGAGCATCAGGCTATAGGACATGTTTGAGTTGTGGAAAATTCGAAAGCATTGCAACTTATTGGCGTTCTGACGTCAACTTGGATCAATGGCGTAGATGGAGGCAACGCTTGAGAATGGTATTTTGATTCAACTATGTGCTAATCGACGTGGAGTACTATCTAGTATGACATGTCTGTAGAAAGACTCACAAGTCACCCCATTTAAACACAACGCGCTCCATCAACGAGAATCTCCACGCCACTGATAATCGAGCTGGCCGGCTCAGCAAGGAAGAGAGCCACATTGGCCACATCAGAGGGCTCCACGAGGCGCCCGATCGGAATCGCCTCACACTTGGCCTTGATAATCTCCGCCGGCACAGGGCCGTCCGCGATGCCCGCAAACTTGTTGAGGAGCGGCGTGTTACCCGAGGTCGGGCAGATGGTGTTGAACCGCAGCTGGTCCCGGGCGAACTCCAGCGCCATGGACTTGGTCGCGGAGGACACGCCGGCTTTGGTGGCGTTGTACCATGTCTGTAGTGCGCCGGCCGGATCGCGTTTTCGCTGGAGATGACGATGGTCGAGCCGGGCCCGTTCTTTTTCATCTCGGGGATGAGGATCTTGGAGGCGAGGAAGATGCTCTTCACGTTCACCTCGAAGGCGCGGTTAAACTCTTCGAGGGTGACGTCGATGCTCTACTTGTTGGGGTAGCTCCAGCCAGCGTTGTGGACGACGATAGAGGGTGCCTTGCCGAAGCGTTGAACTGAAGTTTCGAGCTGGAACAAACCTCATCAACATCGACCAAAGTTAGCCGTGATTAGAGAAGTCCACTTACTGCCTTTTTCCAGCTTGCTTCTTCGGCTACGTTGGCTTTGATCTGATAAGCTTGGCTCTCAGAGTATCCATCAACCGGACCGTCAGTGGCCTGCAAGTCCAGTCCCAGAACCAGCGCGCCCTCCTTGACGAAAGTCTCAAGGATCCCTCTCCCAAAACCCTGGGTAGAGCCGGAGACGAGAGCAATCTTGCCTGCCAAACGACCGGTCATATTGAAAGTTAGGATGAGGTTGAGAATACTGTAAAGGAATTCAGTCGAATGTTATTTTTCCAAGTCATCGCCATTGTTGAGACGCAGTCGTCGTTTGGGTGGTTTTAGATAGTCTTCTTGGATTACAGTTAACCCCCGGCCCGAGCTCCATGCGGGGGCGGGGTGCTATCGGGGTTGCGATCCCGGGTTCGGGTTCAACCCCCGATTGCTCGTATGACTACTACCCCTCAGTCCCCCCGTCGGCCGGGCCGGCGCTGTCACACAACACCGCACTCCTCGCACAGCAACCTCCCCATCTCACCAGCAAAATAGAATGGCCCCATCAACCGCGACTCCGTCTGATTTACACCGCGCGCCCGTGTAAGTGCCGCCGTCGTCATCCGGCTCATAGCAGTGGACTGACACGATCTCAGCGCATGTCTCAAGTGCCGTGCAGCCAAAGTCCGATGCCTGATATCCCGACGGCCGGACCGATGCGATCGTTGCACATCCAACGGCAGCGACTGTGTCTTCACTCAGCCGAAAAGAGCCAGAATCAGAGCCCGGGCATATCCCCAGCCCCGACAGCGCGAGTCTTCTCCACAACCACGCGTATTCATATCTCCGCAAGACGAGGCCCGAGAGGATGCCATCCAGCCCACGCCGTCGTCGCATGCCTCACCCGTTCCTCCGACGCCGATAAGCCATGATGCCCCTCATCTTGATGTCGGGCCTCAACCTCCCATCACTGCGGAGATACGTGCGAGAATCATTGCGACGCTGGCGACTCTTAAAGGCAAAAGAGGGGCACCGTTCAGCTTCATCACGTCGGGGGATAGACCACCTTTCGGTGCAAGTAATGATTCTGGGGAAACTGGTAGACGGAATTTCCAAGGGCAAGCCAGCCAGTCACCTCAGCCGTCGTTGAAGCTTTCATGGCTTCTCACTCCGCTTAAAGTGGGTGGGCCTGGGCAGGCAACTCTCAGCCAGGCTGGTCCTCCGGTAAAGATGCCCAGCTACTCGGCATCCATGAGTCTCGGACACACTATCAAGGACCCAATCGACAATGGCATCTTAAGTGAGGCGGCATCAATAGCATTGTTTGAACATTTCATGATCGAGATGAATGCGAAATGGGAATACGTCTTGGACCCCCACTTCGACACACACAACGATGTTAGGCGAAGAAGTCATCTACTGTTTGCCACTGTTCTGTTTTGCTCCTCCAAGTTTGCCAACTACCAAGATGGGCAGCTATCTCTCAAGACGGATCCTTTTCTTCAAACCCGACTTTGTAGCCTGGCTCGCAACCTGGAGGGAGACAGGTCTGTTGAGACCATGCAGGCATTCTACCTACTCGTCTGTTGGAAAGACGAGGATGACGATATCTCATATCTTCATAGCGGCTACGCTTGCCAAATACTCCACGATCTAGACTTGGAGCAGAGCAATGGGAGTGCCCAGCAAACCGCCAGGCGCAGACGGGCTTGGCTTGCCCTGTTTCGACAGGACAAACAGCAAAGCATGTTCTTCATGAGGCGAGCCTCGCTGAATCTCGGAGATGAGGAAGATTCCCCTCGTCTTCTCGATCTGCAGACTTGGTTAAAAATGACTCATTCTCTGCCGCTCGATTTTGTTGCGTGCTGCAGCGCTGATCTGCGGCGTATCCAATCCAAGATACGCACCATGATTCCAAAGGCATCGTCGACCATGCTTCCTTGTCTCTCTGACCTCTTGGACTCTGAACTAAACAGATGGAAACTGACTTGGCAACCTCATTTCGATGGAAAAGGCAGGCTGCATCAAAACGATGATCTATCGCTCGATCAGAGACTGCTTTACTCTGGTCAGGGCCATCTTTCGGCCCTTGTCGGGGTTTGGGAACAAAGTGTCAGGCTCAATATTTCGTCATCAATTTTGAGACAGGCCCTCATGGCTTCAGTGACCAAAGATACTCGGTCCTCCGAGCTGCCTTCAGCGCCGGCTTCAAGTCTTGGCTTCCCTGCCATGGGGGAGGGGCTTTCAACAGATACGCCTGGTCTGGCAAACAGTGTTCATGGCGCCTTGGGAACACTGCGTCAACTTCTAAAGTTTCCATCAGACGACCTTCGTCGGGCACCAGATGCTTTAACTCTTCTTGCACCGAATGCAGCCCTCTTCTTGTGCCTGCTGTTGTGCCTGCCATGCGACGGTATCCTTGGCCCATCATTCCAAAGAACCGCCGTTGGTCTCATAAAAGACATTACTCGGCATTTCAAGGACATGGTACGATTGCCGCAGGATATGGTGAACCTGCACGCGGCGTACTTGGAATCACTAGCAAATTTGTTGCAGCCAATGACTCCACAGCGTTCCCCGACTCTACAGGGTCATATGGGGTCAGACGTTCAGCATCTCGACCTTGATGAGGATCAAATGCTCCTCGAAGAGACGGAACTTCAGGCAGCTCAAGTCTTAGCTGGAGGAATGGATGCCTTTAATCAAAATACGGACATAAACAACGCCTTGCTCGGATTGACCAGCGAGCCAGAACAGGCATTGCACATGCAAAGCTTCGCCAACTTGATGGACACGAGTTTCTTTTGGGATGCACCTCCCATGACAGCGGAGAGAAACTATGACTAAAGCGACAACATCTACTTAATAGCAAATTTTCGAAGATCATCGTAGGATTGTGACATTATTTGAGATTACGAATCTCAAATGGAGTTGTCCCCACAGGAGAAGACACTTCCGACGAGACCGTCGTCGTATGACTTCTTGATGCTAAGGATTGTCGAGTAAGTACCTCCAACAATGATGAAAGCTCCAGATAGAATCATAAAAGCTCCCACAGCTACCATCGCGGCATCTTTCCATTCCCTTTTCTTACATGCAGCCATGGCCTCCACAAGCCAGTGCTGCTCCTGAGGCGCGGCGCTCTGCTCGCGTCTCAACATGGCTGCTGTGTCTGTGACCTTGACCGGCCTCCGCGCGACATAGAATAACAGCATGAACCCAGGAACAACATTCGTAAAGATAGGGTTGACCAGCGCTCCTACCAAACTCAAGAAATCGCTGAAGAAAGGCACCACGCCAACGATAACGAACCCGAATACCACAGTTACCAACATCGATCCCACCCATACAACCCAGTGCTTGACAGTGTTTGCCTGTAGGTGTCTTGTGCCCCGCAAGAACCTCACAAAGCAATACTTGGCCGCAATATGACTGTACAAAACCGCGGTCACAAGTAGCCCCGGCAGCGCGATGCCGTAGGACACCTTTTTGATTAGGGGACCAGCTGATCCCAATGCCGGACTTGCGAGATACTGCCCAACCTTGGCGTAGACAATGGTTGCAATTGCAATGCATGTAACTACTATGAAGGCCTGACCGCAGATGAGTGCTCGTGTGAACTTTTCTGGATGCTTCATCTCTGCCGAAATGGAGAAGAACGTTGCCGAGGCGCCCACCGCAAACAGCTGGTTGGAAATTGCTGTCATTGCTTCGGGAAAGGTCGTCTTAGGAAACGCGCGGACGTCGAGATTAATGGGACCGCTTGTTGGGCCAGCAGCTGGACGACTTTGAGTGAGGCAGGCTATAGCTGTTGTCCAGATGGCGATGAAGATGACGGCAACTCCCACCCAACTGATCCAGGCGACCTTTTGAAGACCTCGAAAGCCAGTGCCAATCAGAAAGGCGGCAACGGAGGTAACACCAACGAAGACAGTCGTACAAGCTCCATGGTCGGATAGGGCGTTGAATACAACCGAGGTAGTGAGCAAACCGGCTCCAGCCGTCATGGCGAGGTAGAGGTAGTAGATGAACCCCACTACTTCTCTAGCCCCTGTTCCGAAGAGGAGCTCGCTGGCATCTGCTATGCTGTGCATGTGCGGGTAATATTGTCTTGCGTTGCCGCACAGGTAGCCGGCGATGGTTGATATCATGGCTAAGACAAGAAAACAGAGAATGCCGGGAAAGAACCCGAGAACATGAAAGGTTCGTGGGAGGCTGAGAGCTCCGAGGCCAATCTGGAATTTTGCGACTAGGACAGCCGCAGCCTGCCATGATACGCCTCGAAAGTTGACCTCGCCATTTTCGTTGCTAAAGACGTCCTCGAAGAGTTGTCCGTTTGCTTGCGATTCGACAGTGCTCAGGTCATGGCCCTCTTTCGTGGTGTTTTCGTTGACGTCAAGAGCTTTCATGTTGGTGTTAATTGACGAATTTTTCGATAAGTACTGCTGGTATGTTGAAGCATGAATTATTACGTCTAACCATCAGCATCCTTTTGTAGATTTGAAAAACTTGTCTGAATAGTACCATGATGCCACAAAACTCGGACCGACAGCCCCTGTTACCGGACCAGCAACTTAGAAGATAACAAGGCGGATCAAAGTAGCAAGAGGACAGATAAGAAAGAAATCACTTGGGTTTTGAACGGTACCATATGCTTATGAGACGTCGGCTTATCTTTCCAGCTGTAACAATGGGCGACCTTTTTGGACCCTGGAGCTTGTAACTTCTCAGATAAGATAGACTCATGCTCTTAAAATCTTTTGTAATTGAATATTTTACCTAACAGAAACAAATTTAAGATGATTTACATTACTGATTCCGGGGACAGTGGGGATGAGGTCCGGGGAAGAAACAGAAACCATCGCTTTCCCCGTGGGGTTTTTGCTCGCCTGCTCTGCTTCTGAAAAGGTCTTGGAACTTTCAAATTGTCTAATTGTAATGAATTTACAGTTAACAGCTCTCATCTAGGGCCGAGAGAGATTCATGATCCATGACGTGGGGAGATGACCGTAGGGGTGGTCTCCTCCGGGCCGAGATGACCTACAGCTAAATACTCGGGCCGGTAACCTCAATGTATCAAAAGTAACAATGAGAGTAGCTTCAGAGCTGATTCTTCCTCCTCCGAGAGAATACCATTCTTTCATTTGCTCCTTGAAGCGCCTTCGCTGCATGTAAACGTGTCATATACCTGAGAAACAAGCATCATGGGAAACAACACTCCACTCAACATTGCGGTCATCGGCTGCGGTCAGTTCTCCCATACCCCGTCACACAACTCGATGCCAGTTCCTAACACGCAAACCTACAGGCACCCTTGGCACTGCAATTGCAAAAGGCATACTCGACCCCTTGGACAAGCAGAGCATCGCCATAAACCGGGTCATTGCCACAGTCGGCACCGAGGCCTCCAAACGTCGCGTCGAGGAGGAGTTGTCTGATTACTCGACGCGACTGGAGGTACTTTTGCAAAAGGACAATGAAGCTGCTATGCGGGACGGAGATGTGGTTATCATAGCTACAAAGCCCGTCAAGAGAAGCGAAATTTTCGCAGCTCAGGGAGCCAAGGAGGCCCTTCAAGGCAAACTAGTCATCAGCATCATGGCCGGAATCTCCACTAAAGAGTTGGCCCGTCTGGCAGTCGACGAGAAAAGTTCATCTGATGACCAGGGACCCTTCCAGGCTGTCCGGGTAATGCCCAACATGGCCGCCAAGATTCGTGAGGCCTTGAGCCTGTGCACGGCAGACTTCGATACACTTACGGACGCCAACAAGGATATCGCAACGTGGATCTTCAACCAAGTCGGCCAAAGCCGCTTCATACCGGAAAGCTCATTTGATATCTCTGCAGTTCTTGTCGGATGTGCTGGATCACTTCTGCTGTTGGCTGTCGATGGCCTCTTGGATGCAGCTGTTGCTGAAGGAGTGAAGCGGTCGGAGGCGCAGGATATGGCTTTTACCAGCGCGATTGGTATGATGAAGTTGGTGCCTGCTGGAAACCATCCGAGCGTATTGCGCGAGAAGATCGCATCGCCCGGGGGTTGTTCGATCCGGGCACTATTGGAGCTGGAGAGGTTGGGAGTCAGGCCAGCGTACACAAGTGCCATCATGGCGGCGGCAGCTCGTTCCAAGGAGATGTCCAACTCTTAGCGTATCGAGCAATTTATCCGTCAATGTTCCTATTTTGACATCCTAAGTGTTTCTTATGTACCGTCATCTCCTTCAAAGTTCCAGGTTCACAGGTTCATCTCCCACTTTCGTATCTTCCTTCGGCTGAGGAAACTCTTCAATGAGCCATGGATCCCCAAAGATCGTGATTACGTTCGGTGCCTTGTCGTCGACATCTAGAAACAGAGAATAGAGGCCTTCATATAGCACCCGGTTTCCCACTTCATCGACTCGGACGAGCTGCTCCATCTTGATGATAATTTCCTCCTTCCTCTCCTCGCCAGGCTTGATATTGCGAAGACGCGTGTATCCGACCAGAGTCTTCTGAGGCCATGGCTTCGGACCGGCCTCCGATCGTAGGAATACGAGCGCGACATAGTCTGAAATCACATTTCCCTCGTTCTTGGCGGAGACGGTCACGGTGACCATACGCCTTTCCAGGCCACGCTGCCAGGAGGGGATTTCAGAAGCGGCATTGTCGTTTGCTTCTGCGGCCATTTGAGCAATATCAATCTTATGGACGTTCGACGCTGGCTTCATATCCACACTAAACTTTGTGTAGTGCAAACCAAACCCGTAAGGGACCGGCGTTTCTCCAGTATACCACCTGTAGGTGCGCCCGAGACCAGAGTTGCCAGGTCCAGGTCTGAGGTTCATATCGGTGGCTGGAACAGCATCATTGTATGATGCCGGGTACTGCGTGACGGAGAGACGGCCAGCAGGCGCCGCGCGACCGAAGACGATATCCAGAATCGCCTTCCCGCCTGATTGACCAGGGTATCCGCCCCAGAGAATCGCGTTCACGGAGTCGTTCGCAAGTAGTTCTGTGTCGTCAACCTGCCCGCCTCCGAATTGAAGAACAACGAGCGGCTTTCCCACTTCTGAGAGGGCACGAAGGAGCTGAAGTTGAGGCTCAGGCCACGCCAGAGTCTGTCGGTCGAGAGTCTCTTGCTCCAGGGTGTTGTCTACGCCGCCCATGTAAATGACGACATCCGCGGCTTGAGCTGCCTTGATAGCCTGTGCGAATGATGAGTCGGACTTGTTCATCCTCGATCCAAGGAAGTAAGTGAAATCCAGGCCAAGGTCCTTGGCGGCCTTGCGTGGAGAGATGAGGTATGGAGCAGGACCGAAGTAATTTCCTTGCATTTGCGTTGTCGCGCTAACCCATGGCCCGATGAGGGCGTACTTCTTCGAGGAATCAGGAGACAGAGGCAAAATGCCATCATTCTTCAGAAGAACAGCGCCTTCGACGGCTGCCCGATACGCAAGATCTTGCGCCTCTTTGGTGTTGACCTCGTCCCAGCCTAGAGAGCGCAACGGGTCTTTCCTGTCCGAGTCAAACAGGCCGACCGACACGAGAGATGTATACATCCGCGTCAGTGCCTTATCCACGTCTTTCTCGGAGATCAGCGACTGGTTCCAAGCAGACTGAAGAGCCTCTGATCCGGGAAAAGCGTTGCATTCAAGATCCGTTCCAGCTTGCATGGACCATGCTGCGGCGTGTCCTAGGTCGGGAGCATAATGATGGTACGAGACCATCAGCGCGACGCAGTCACAGTCTGTGGAGACATACTGCCCGTCCCCGTTCCATTCCCAGTGCTTCCGTAAAATGTCCTCGATAAGGTAGCTGTTCGCACAAAGAGGCGTGCCGTTGATGCCGTTATAGCTGCACATGAAGGATCCGACGTTCTTCTCGACGGCACATGTCTTGAATGGTGGAAGGTAGTATTCGGACAAATCTTGGGTGCTGATAATGGCGTTGAAACCAGAACGGTCTACACCTTTGTAGTTCTCGAAATCATTAGCTGCGTAATGCTTGCAGGTTGCGATGAGTTTCTTATCGGGATCATCCCCTTCCAGGCCTGAAAGCATGGCCGAGACATACTTCTGCAGGTGGAAGGTATCCTCGCCGGGAGTCTCTTGGCCGCGACCCCATCGGGGATCTTTGAAGGCATTGATGTTGGGAGACTAGGGTCGTCAGTGAGCTCAGGGATTGATGGCATTGTGCTCATCGGCCACTTACGTAGAGATCAAGCCCAGACCTGCCAGCGTTGCTGAAGGCTCTGGCCTCCCTGCTCACAACCTCTCCCACGGCCCGCACTAGCTCATCGTCAAATGCGGAGCCGAGAAGAATAGGTTGAGGAAAGGAAGTCGCGTAGCTGAAGTTCCCTTTGGAGGTAAACTTCGTCCCTGGCGATCTTGCTACGCCATGAAGCCCCTCGCTCCACCATTCATAGGGCGGAACCCAAAGCCTGGGAATACCTGGTGCTTCATTTACCAGGTTGTCGAGCTTCTCCCAGATGGTAAGTTCGGCAACCAACGCCGCCGCCCTCTGTTTGTCGGAGAGCGACTCGTCACAGACGTCATTGGAGCAGAGTGGATCTCGTGTGCAATCTGGAAAGTTTCCTGGAGCTTTCTCATCGATAACGGGGTTGATAATCTCGTAAACCTCGATCCTTTTCATTGTAAGCATTGAAATGATACTCATGGGTGGTTCTAAGACTTGGAAACTCACATATTTTCTTCGTCACACGGTATCAGCGACTCCGTGCAAACGGTTCCAGATGCGTCGCATGTGCTCTGCGCATCGCTGATTTGGGATCCCTTGATATTGATCTCGTTCCCGCAGACACACAGACCTCCCCTGTATTGATCAGTAAATCAATCAAACATACTGATGAGCGCGACGTCTATACCTGTCGTATTTGATTCCCGCCAGCGGGTACCCAGTCTGGCCGCACAGCCTGGCGCATGACACAACCGTGTTGTGTCGAGTGAGCGACACGCCGTTGATGAAGGCTTTCAAGTTCGGTGTGTCGTCAAAACAGCGCCGGGTACCGATTTCCGGCGCATACTCTAGCGCCGGAAGGCAGGTCCGCGAGGTCAGGGGCTTCTGAGCATCGTCGGCATAGGCTCCAGCCGTCAGGGCAATCCCCTGAATCAAGAGAATGAGCTCCTCGGTATTTCTGAGCCTCATAGCGACAACCGATCGAGGCGATGTGTTCCTCTATGAGAGGGATGAGGTGAGATTCGTGGGTCGCCTTAACCCCTGATAGCAGTGTCGTATCACTACCCCGCGTCGGCTGCGGGGCCGCGTACCGCCCGGCCGGCCTTGGCACAGACAGCGTGCAGCCGAAGTGTCGTTGTGTGACCTGGGGATTTGAATCCTTCGCTGACGGCTAACAATACTGCAAACCTGTTCTTGTCGGAATTTAAGCTGGCGACTGGTAGAAGACGGATCCTTCTCGGAACGACAAAAGAAACTCAGCCAATTGCCAAAGGAAAATGAAAGAGCGAGATAGTCTGTTCGTCCGGGAGAGTTCTTTGCATAATTGGCTTTCGTACCCACGAAATCCAAGTCTTGGTGAAATTTCTACCATGGAAGTTTTCAGCCTGTCCAATCGTTCGCACTCGTGCTATCAACGATGGCATGACTGAAATGGGATTGCTCTGGGCGGAGTCGTTCATATCATTCTCATTAGAGGTAGCTGTTGTCTTAGGAGTTTCGCCATGGGTTGTGCCCACTCTCTCGTAAAGCACCCACGGTGCTGATAAACATGCTCATGTTGCCCTTTCGTATCGTTGCAAACATAGGTAATATTCAAATGCGTTAGGCAGCGGTTACATCACTTTGATGATAGGACCTTCTGCGCGTAACCCACCCCCATCAACTATGATCTTCGAGGCAAATCATATAAACGCCAACAACGATTCATGATCATTTGCCGTGAAATCTAAAGAATGCATAGGGAAACAATCACCCTCAGTGATACTGGTGTTGTTGCGTCTGTGATCAATCATAATACCTGTGGTTCAAGCAAGGGTTTCCGTCAGTAACAACCATCATCACATAAGCTCATTGCTACTACCAGATTTCAAACTCGACTTCCTTATATCCCGCCAATATTAAATCACCAACGGCTAAGTCGTAAACAAAATGCATTTCGCGAGAGCAGAACCCGCTGATCAGCTCCCATCCTCCTGCATTTCGGGGTCGGAGAAGGATTGGGTAAAGGGTTTGTTTGATGTAGCATATTGTGTCTCCTGACCGTGCTTCTTTAGGCACCAGTCCGAACTTTTTCTCCGAGTCTATGTAGAGAGAGTATTCATCCAGGGACGCGATGAGACGTTCTGAGATCGCCTTATCGGAGATCTTACCATTTGACTCATTTGATTCATGGAAAAGCCATGATTCTAGCGCGCCGTTATCGGGTTTCTGGAGACCAAGTCAGTGAATCTGAACGGCTCCGTCTTTCAGGGGCAATTCTTCGAGTTAGCATGGTCTACATAACCAGACTCACACGCAGAAGTAATGAAAGCGTCGCAAGAGAGCCATATTTCTGGGCTCGGAGTTCTGTGAGCAGCAACATCAGTGGGACGCCAATTAGAGAGTCAGTCAACTTCTACACACCTCTAATAATTATCTCATCGGAACTCTGAGGAGCTTCTTCACGACTCCAAGGGTGGTTGCCGTCAACCTGACTGAGCAAATTCCTCACTCGCTCTTCTAACATAAAGAAGTCATCGCTCATGAAAGGTGTTCCCACATGCTCAATACTTGAAACGCGGAATCCCTCAACATGCAAGACTGCACATTTACCTCTGCAACTTGACCATGTGCACGTTTGGGACCGGACTTCGAAAGTGTCTTTCGCCAGAATAAAGGAGTCTGGAATGAGGCCATCAACAAATAAATGATACTGATCCCAGAGGTAAATATTCTCGAATATATTCGTCCAGGATGGAACCCACGAAGGCATGGCCATCTGATGAGGGTGTCTAATGATGGAAAGCACCGTGAGGTTCGACTCAGACCGGAGCAGGTACTGTACCACCTTCAAGAAGGTGAGCTCAAACCCGTCCGTGTAGTTGATTAAGTCATTGAGTTCCGAATCGCTCCAACTCATCAAGCCCCTAAGAGCGAAGACTTTGTCTCGAGGGTCTGTGGCTGCACACCCCAGGGTGTAAATGATAGTTGTCCAGAGACTCTTTGTCCTTACCCCATATCGACAAACTCGCAAAGAATACGGAAGTCGGGGACTTATCGTCGCTAGATAATTCGAATATCCATACATGCACTCAAAAAGTACATGTACAGATGCTGAAGTGCGGCCGCACCAAAGTCTGGTGCCGGGTAGGGTGGAGAGTCTGGAACGATACGCTTCTTGAAGCACCCACACCCTATGGAACCACGGCCGCTGAAACAATTGCTCCATGGCTTCAATGAGTTCCGGCCGAGGAAATGGCCGATCTAGCTCCCACCTCTGCACGGAGTCTTTGAACACCCTAGGTGCCTTTGCAGCAAGTGCCAGCTCTTCAAAGAGAATCCGACTTGATGGTGTTTCGTCCCCTAGGTAGATGACAACTTGATATGAAGCTGCGTAAACTCGGCCCATCATGCGAACTTGATCTGTTTTTTCCAGATCATTCGTTTGGTTTATGCAGATGGCATCGATCCATACCAATCGATCAGATGTCTCTAGGCGAAGATTTCGAAGCGCTTCGTGGCAATTCCGAGTGATCATGACCTGAGCTCCGTCTGACCCAAGCGTGATTGGCATAGGATCGGAGGCGTCGCCCCATGTGTATGACAAGGCCTCATATTCCGGAAATCCAGGGGGACGAAAGACCTTTTCATGCCTTTCTCTTCTGGGAGAACTGACGACGTTCTCGGTATCATTAATGCTGACTGATGCGTCGTTGTACTCCTCATTCTCATGACTTCCTTCATGTTGTTCGTAATGACATTCGTTGCAGAGACCGTCGTCGGTCTCGTGGCTTATCTCGCTCTTTTCATCGTCCGTATTCAAGTGATTGTCATCAATCGATACGTCGTCGCCTTCATCGTCTTCATCGTCTTCATCGTCTTCATCGTCTTCATCGTCTTCGCCGTCATCTAGTTTGTCGCCATGTTTATCACTGGCCTGATCTATGCTCTCGATAATCAACTTCTGCATCTTATCTGCAAGTTCATCACCAATTTCGTCTGCAGAATCGCAGGGAGATTTTCTACCAGAACCATAAGAATGTTCTCCAGCGATGGAATCAAAGAAACAGTCTCCTTCACATCCTCGTGGGTCGACAGCTCTGCATTCCCATTCTTCTATCGTCGGTACAATAGGAATTTCGTCTAGAAAGCTGCACACGATTGGCGCATCTCGATCTTCCGCCGGATGCAAAACGAGAATTCGGATGGATTCGGGATGCGTTAGAGGAGTGTATTGGTATGCCGGGATTGTGGTGTCGGCCATGTTGATCGCCAAGTTCTTCGGAGATCGCCCGCAAATACCAGCTTTGACGATGGACTGACAAAGACGACGCTTCAGTCTGCGCGAAACAATTTGAAAGCAGACAAACTGAAGGCTCGAAACTGGACGCTCGAAACTGGACTTTCAATGCTCAAGATTGTGAGATGACGCAGTACGGAGGAAATCAGATGTCAATTCCATCTAGTCAAGCAGGCTGTGATTGCCTGTGCCTGCGCCTTGCACTCGCATGACAACTCACAATGATTCCTCTCTCGTGCCGTTATCAACCTTTTAGACGAATAATAGGCACACCACTTTCTAGCTGTCAGTCAGGCTGTGAACGCCAACGCAGTCTTGACATTGAGACTATCAGCCTGCGGAAAGAAGCCTCATGGTTCAACAAGGCCGCCTTGGAGCCTGCCTTACTTCCACTTGGGCACATAGCCACGAGACTGTCAGACGTCGTTGAAAAAGTGGAATAAGCAGCCAGCACAGCAAACTTAGAACACTATAGCCTTGCTTGTTCGTCCTCGCGGACATGACTGATGTACCGTGACTCCCCCATCTTGTCTTGCATGCAAGACATACCCGCCATACGCTCAGACTCAGCAAGGGGGAACCAAAAAACAACAACCAAGGGAAACCGACAAGCTTAAACCAAAGGAACCAAGAACACCAGCCGGCAGGCCGGCAGCAGGCTCGAGCCGTAGAAACAACACCCAACCCCAAGTCAGCCGTCGGCACGCCGCGACTTCGGAAAGGCGAAACTTGTTCGTACGTATGACAGTCGCTTACCTTACCCCGCGAACAATTTCTTCTCACGATATCTTTTACCCCGCCAACTGGAACACTGGTTGCGGGGACCATTCGCAGCCGACGGTCAAAGTTTGCAGCAATGGGCCGCCAACCAACCCCCGTCCGCGGTCCAAGGGCCGCCTTCGATCTCGCACCACGCAAGCGGGCTAGCGGGGTCCTGCTTCGACTCGCCTAGCGTCCTGGAGGTTGGTTGGTGAGGCCGGGGGTTCGGGAAAGCGGGCGGCGTGGTATCAGTATCGCACACGGCGAGATCTTCCGCAGCAGTCCTGTAGTGACAGTCCGCGGGGGGCGGTTCTCCCTGCGGCCGGCCTACCTAACTAACAAGCGCCCGCGTGCCACACGGTCTGCGGTCGCCGTGAGCTTGTGTGGCACAGCAGCAGAAGCTCTTCTGTTGTGGTTTCGAAGTGCTCAGCTTCGCAAGAGAATCCGTCGGGCCTTTTGCCTCGACTAATGAGACGCTGTGCTCGCGTAACCAGGTTGCGTTGGGCGAAAGGCCGTTGCAGAATGTCGAGCGCTCCAGCAGACGGCTCCCGCAACCGGGGACGGACGTGTAAAGACACGATTGGCAATGGGCCGCGGGACTCAGACCTTCGCGGGTGGAGTTTTCAGACGGGATATCGACCGACAGAGGAGACCGGCCAGGGGAACAGACTCGCGAAGCGGGCTGGGCTGACAGGGCATGGTCGAGTTCTGTTACATCAGGCATAGGAGACCCGTTTTGCTGCAGCAAAGGGTTTGAACGAACTGAGAAAGGATTTGGACGAGATGCGGTCAAGCGACTGGCGCAAGCTGTGAACCGAGCTCCGAAGGTCAACCTTGCCAGGCCAAGGTTCGGGGGCACAAGGGGCGTTTATCTTAGTAGTCGTTGCTTTTGCAACGATATGCATATGCGTCTCTTAGGAGGATCAACATTGGGGGCGAAGATGTTACAGCAAGATGTTGGTTGTTGTGCCCATAGCATGGAAACATTGCGGCAAAAAGTGTATGATCTCCATCTGGCTAGCCAGTCGCCGTTGAGATGATGACTGCCCACTCGCAAAAGTCTGGAAGGAAAAAGCAAAAAAAGAATTCCAGAAGCACTGGCAAACCGGTCCTTGAGAGGCCCAGCTTTTTCCAACTGCATGCACTGCAGCCCAAGGGTGCAGGATCGGCTTCTAGACCCGCCGTAACCTGCCGGAGCGTCTCTTTTGAGCTCTGATCGCGAAAAGCCCGCATACTGCCGGCCGTGGTGCGGTATCCGAACAGATGGTGTAGCATCGATATTGAAAAGAGGACGAGAACAGGGTGACGAAACACCGCCGCGATGGGGCTGACGGCGAACTCGCCCACTACAGATCTTGGTTAGCGGGGCTTTGATCTGGATCACCGATTCTTCTCTTCGAGTGGTTGCAGCGCTCGGGGTTCAAGGGTGATGGCTCAGAGGTTGCAATCCAATATGGAGAGGACATCATCCGTGCTGCCATGACGGAGGGAGGAGGAGGCCAAAGCTCCGTCAAACTTTTCAGCCGTCGAGCCTTGGAAGGCAAGCCGTCTGAACCATCCATGGGCTGCACGCTTGACGGTTATCCGAACTCTGTCCGCCGCAGCTTGGGCGGAGGAGCGACGATCGCCGCCGACCGGCCGGACGAACAGACATGTCGAGATGGGCGCTTGAGTGTCGACTGCAACTTTCGCCTCCAACTCTTGTTGGCTCTGACGTTAATCCTGGTCTGCCGACGCCTGCTTTGAGCGAGGCGAGTTGATTTAGACTTTCCAACAGCAGCGTGTCGCGTACCGCCTCCAGGTCTTTGCCATGCTTGCAGCACATGAAGCGCCTTGTCTCACGGCGGAGGTCTGGCCTCGCTTTCTTCTTTGGCCATGTTTCGGCCGAGGGGCTCTGCGCAAAGAAAGACAAGTGCCTTTATGTTATGCTGTTGCCCCTGACGGCCGTCGTATGACCGTCTGAACCTCTCAATTGTTGGGATTGTGGTAATTCCAATTTGCGTTTTGACGCGTCGCCGCACTGACGCACAGTCACTGACAGCTCCCTCCTCCTGCGCCATAACACCGGACGGAACGTCTCGCGAGGGAATCGTAAGCGTCAAGCACGCCTGTCCAATTCGTCCAACATCCCAAAGCCCGGCCATCGTACGGGACGGGAGGTCGCCAGGTCGGCATCCTCTGGGGCTTTGTGGGTATCACCAGGTGCTGCTATTGACAGGGCCAATTCTTAATCATGTGGTCAAAGTATCCCGGTCACGGCCTTGGCCCCTTCAGGTCGTTAATCTCACCATTGATGGACAATCGTGGGAAGCGAAATGCGGTCCATCGATTCCACAGGGACCCCGGGTCGAACCATTGGAATCTTGTCTTCCAAAAGAGAGAATATCGACAAAAGAAGAGGTAATGTTTGCCAGCGCTTGAACCACCAGTTCCCCGATGGCAGACAAGTTCAGTCACAGTTCCTTTGTTCGTCGCTGCACAATTTGACAGCTGCAAACTATTGGCTTGAGGATTGATGGTGCAGTCGCACGTCCCCTGTCTCAATATGTTTGTCGGTTGAGGCGCTCTGGCGTGGCCTATGAAGCATGACACGCTCCTGGAGGAGCTGTGCGTCCAATTTTGTTTTCTCGGGGACGTTGTGTTTGACACCATTTCCCTGTTTCTCCAAAGCTGAAGGCCCTCTGGCAACCTGGGATGCCCTCGGTTGCGCTGGGTGTCCAGCTCGTGATGGAGGTGTACACGGACGCCAAGTCAGCCGAATACATCATCAAGCATGGAAGGGCCATCTTGGAGGGTGGAGGTTGGCTTCGCCGCTTGCGTGCAGCCCCCGAGTGCCAACCACCATGTCGGCACAAGGTCAATCCCACTCTGCGCTTCCAAATGCTTTTGCCAAAGTGGGTGAAGCCAAGCTGTCATCACCTTGCGGTGCCCCAGTTGACGGCGATCTATCTGAGCTGGTCGCTTCCCCAGCACTATTGGAATGCGATTTGCAGGCTTTGGAGCCTTATTGATGAAAAGCTCAATATCGAAATCTTGATCGTGGAGTCTTCAGGGCAGATATGGGACGGATCGTCACAAACTTCGTCCGACTCTTCAAGGTGCGATGACGGCAGCCAAAGGGGTCTGTGAGCCGTGGGACGCACTGCCGTGATGTCCGTGTGCGTCCAAAGACGAATGGCCTCCTGTCGATAATAGCGCTTAACCCAATGTAGCCGCCGGTTTCTCGACCAAAAAGGAGGCTTGTTCGCAAAGATCCGACGACATGGACCGCCCACATGGAAACGCTGGACGAAGCCAGTCAGCGACCATCACAAAAGCAATTGTAAGCCCCAAGAACAAGAACGGAATGCGATCAGTTTGCTTTTGTCGTTTCGTCGCCCCTCCCACTCAACCCCAAACAAAACACTTTCGAGGGAAGGTGACGATACGCCACGAGTCATGGGGAGCTGCAGTGTTGGACTGCCTCCATCGCCAACGGCGCGCCGCCAGCACAATGGATGGTCGATCGGGAACTTGCTTTTCCGCCCCTATCATCCTTAGCACAAACTGGCAAACAGCCCTCTTGAGATGGTGGCTACGGTTAGAATTGCTTTTGGTGGGTACAGGCGAAGTCCGCCGTTTCTCGGGGTTGAGTTTCGTGGGCGATTGTAATTACTCCCAAGTCCTGAGCAAGCATCTCAGCCACGCCGTCGTCTCCCAGGCTATTTTCGCAACAGCAACAAAGTCAGTGGCTTCTCAAGTGGGCGGTGGGCACGTAAGTGATCCAATGGTCTAGCCCCCGTTCAGAGAGACATTCCAGAATACGTGGAGCAGTCGTAAGGCCCAGGTGGTCGACTGACTGGGTTCAGGGGGCGTTCGAGACCACCTACTGTGGATTGCCCCCCGTCTCTTTCGCAATGTTGCTGGGTTCGGAAAGGGCGGGATCGCAGTGCGAGACGGGAAAGCCATACCCAGGTAAGGCATCGAGCGACAAGCTGAGCTGGCGAGAGATGAGCAGGGCGGGTCGTCGGTCTTCGTGCGTAACGATGCCAACAACCCTGTGGCTCTGCTGAGCAGAGCGTTTGCGTAGGCACCAGACCACGCTGTGCTGCCACCAGCTTGGCTGCCCAGGCTCTCTCGGTTCAACATCAGCATCCTCTCTCCCAAAAAGGGTGGATCACCCGAGGTTGGCAAGTTGGCTGTCCCGCATCAGGCCGTTTCAAAAGACAGGTCGCCCACTACGTCCGATGCAGGGTCAGAACAGGCTGACAGGTCACTATTCCGCTGGGGAACTCTGAGACAGAGCCAGGACGGAAGCGGATAGCGAGACGATTCTTCGCCGCTCGGGGGAGCATTGCCCTAACGGCTAAAGCCTAGCAGAGGTCCCTGACAATTATGCCCTTGGTGATTGTTGAGGAAACAAGGCTAATAATGGCCTGGTTGTCGAGCCATGGGGCGCGGCCAGCCGACCGGCCGGTGGTGAAGCTATTGCCAACAAGTGCAGGGACTATGGCACCGGCGCGGGAAAAGTCTGCAAATCCGAGCTGAAGCTGGCATCGAGTACTGAATTCCCGGAGGACAATATCCCCCAAAGCGCTCCTTTCCAAGAACCAAGGTCGACCGACAATGGTGAATGATGGCTGTGAGCCCGGGATTGTAGTGAATGGCGTCGCTGATCATCCCCGATGAGACGGTGGAAGACTGCCATCTCCCATATGAGGCAAAGACTCCCCCACACTTCTTCAGGGGCCCCAGCGATTGCCTGCAGAGATCATTCATTGGAAACCTTGCAGAGCATTCACGAGCTTCAGTTGACGGCCAGGGTCAAGTTTCGTACGTTGCCCCCCCTGCTGGGACGCCGCTGTCAGATTGATTAAAGAGACATATGGCAGTGATTGCGAGTGCTGTATCTGTATCGTGGTGGCCCTCATTCTTGCACAGGCCGAGGAGAGTCAAGCTCGCGTTGTCTTGAGTCGTTCGGGTTGTGGCTCCCTGGATACTTCCGTTCCGTGTCTTGCCCGTCCGTCCCATGTGGCTTCGTTGTCCGTTCCACGGGTCAAGATTGCAACCTATGCGTCGTCGTCTTTCTGAGAAACCCAACTCATAAGTCAGGGGTGTATGTGTCTGTCCGCCGACGACCCCTGCCTTAGCTCCGGGTGTCTTTGAGCGCGGCGGGAGCAACTAAGAAAATTGAGTGCCAGGCCGAGGACCGACCACTGAGGGCGACGTTGGCAGGTCGGTCTTTGCGGGCTGTCCGACCTGCTCTTTCGCATTCCCACCGTCTCGTGTGGCTTGCAGGGATTAGGTGCGGTGGACGGCTAAGATCCATGCAGAATCTGGACGGCTTCCCACCCTAATCACCTGCAAGTCAGGCAGTCCCCAGCCAAGGAGGGGAGGTGTGAGCAGGCCAAAGTGGATGACTTTAGAGTAGAGGGTGCGGTATGTAAGGTTCAGGTGGCCATCGCAGCCGGCACGTCAAAGTGCTTGTAGGCCACTTTTCCAGTCGTTCCCCCCCATATCATAGTCGCTATCCCCTCCAGCAGCCGGCACATGCTCCTGGGTGAAAGGGCCTGCTTGCTTGCTTCTTGGATCCTTTCTCCCTCTTTCACTCCAAGGTTTATGCTGATGTTCGACACGTGGAGGAGAGGATTGTACGGATAACGAACGGAGTGCGAGAGACTGTCTGGACCGGACCGAGCTGGAAATTGAGCCAGTGGAGACGCAAACGGGAGCTTGGCTGATTCTACCCCCCCTTTGGTGCTTCGTATGACGGCCGTCGCCTCATTTCATTTCGTCGCTGTCGGAGGAAGCATCTGTCGGGAGAATTTGCTCTCAGCTGTGCAACCGATATTATTTTCCTGTCAACGACGTCGTACGGGAGCCGAATCGCAATCTGCAGCGCCGACACCTCTGAACTTTCACAAACGAGCAACGCAACGGATGGAGTTTTCTGGCTGGCTGGACCTAGAGAACCGCATGCATCGATAGCCGCGGTTGTCAACCTGCTTTGACAAGGTAGTTCCCTTTCGCAAAGACGGGCTCTCCCATATGAATTCCCTGGGCCACCCACGCATGAGCAGAACTTTTTCTCCATGCGCCGCGCGCTTCCTCTCATGCTTCCAAGCTGAGCTGAGCTGACCAACTGGACAGAGCTCCCCTCGCCCCATCTAGCTCGTCAAGATGGGCCGATCAAAATTCACATTTCCTGTTCCGGGGAGGAAACAGAAGCCGCCCTTCGGACCGATCGTATCAGGGCCGATGTCGAAAGCCCAGAAAATCCTGGGAACCGCCGAGATTAACATCGACGCACCGCGGCAATGGGATAACGCATCGAATTCCGGAATCAGCGTTTCCGTATCTGAGAGCACCGCAACGTATCATCCAACCGAGAGAGGTCGCCATAATGAAGAGGAGGCTTTCAGCGGGAATCATCGCAGAAATATGCAATGGGAACAGGAGTCTGAGATTGTACCGGCGTATCTGACGAATCGGTTTTCGCAATTGAACACAGATGCTGGCCCAAGAGAGTTCACCGAGACATCGAGCCTCACCCGCCGAGGATCCAGCTCGACGATTACTTCATGGTACGACAAGTCGAAAATGCCTTTGTCAATATCTCAGCAAACTTCCTCTTCAGCGATGGCCAAAGGACTGCCCCAAAAAGCGAACGAGCTGCTGGATATTGAAGGACAAAACTCGGTGGCGCCACTGGCGCTATCAAACTCAAAGCCGAAGAAGAAGCCAAGCAGACTGGATCTGGGGCCATTGCTGTCCCGGCACAAACACCACAGCCTGAGCCTCAAGAGTCGTGACAGCAACCGAGGGAGTCCAGTGCTCGGGCCAGACCATGTTACCAAGTCCCCGTCTCTTGCCTCCCTCACCTCCCCAAAATCAACACCACCGCCCATTCAGCAGCGGACGGAGAAGAAGCTGGTAAGACGGAGCACATACGAGCGTTTGGTTGAGAACTTGTCATCAGGTCGCCCAAGAACGGGGTCAAGTAGCCGACGAGGCGCCAACGATATTAGCACACTGCCCAATCTGTACGAGCATTATGAGCAGATGTCGTTTGACCAGGTGCTGGGCCACGATGGGCCTCTCGCCAAATCGGATCAGACCATGACCAGAAATGGTCCCACACAACTGAGATCACCACCCACAACAGACCAGAGGCAGAGTGTCATGAGACCTGGAGTTCGCCCGCACCAGGCTCCGCCACCACAGGTTGCTCACGTCGTTGCGCCGAGTGTCCCAAACCCGCCCATCCCACAGATGACAATGGCAGATCGCGATTGCGCATCCAGCGTTTCGAGCCGCTATACCAAGACGTCCAAAGCGTCAAAACGAACCAGCCGGAGTATTGGTGGATCGGATTTGATGGAGAAGAGCGTGCTCTCGTTGTCGTCCGACTCTGAAGATGACTTCTTCCCTGACTCCATCTCGAAATCCACTGGCGAATCTCAGAGCAGTGATGCTGGTAGTCTGGCTCCCTCATCGCTGAAGTCGTTTCGATCTCGCGACGCGCCCTCTCTTTCTCACAGCTCCAGAAAGTCTGTCAAGCACGCAAGTTTTGCTCCGACCAATACGTATCTCACTATACCCGCCAAATCGCCTCCATCCAAGGCCCCAAGCCCCAGTGCGCGAATGAGCTCTCTTCCGCCCACACGATACCAGCCGCCAGCGCCTTCCAATCGCTCATCGTTGTACTCTACGAAGTCAACATCGACGACGAACTCCGGCAGCGATCGACAAGGCCCTCGGTCAGTTTACAGCTCTCAAGAGTCACGAGGCGCCCCTGCCATGCCTGCCAAGCAGCCTCTTCCAAAGCCCGAAAGAGTGGTCGAAACACCGCAGCGTATGCTGTCAACAAAGTCATCCACACATTCTGTCGACCAGCCGACTCCTCCACTGAGTCCCACGTCCGTAGATACTTTCAGCACGTCGACTGAATCTATCGATGCTCAAGGTGGATCGGATTCGAGATTTATGGCCGTAACTCGGCAAGAAGAGATGCTCCTTGCTGCTCTTCGCATGAAGCGAGCACGTATGCGCGAATCAGTCCTCGCAGAATACGAAGACGAGGCGCAATATGGTACGCAGTACCACCACCAACGTAACTCATCGCAGAACACCATCAAGGAAATGCAATGGCCCGAGCCTCCCCAGACTCTGCGTCATCAGACTTCCACCACGTCCAGCAGCACGATCAAGGCGGGCTCGCATACACCGTCCGAAGGGCGTCCGGGGTCATTGGCCGGCGGACGGAACCACAGTCGAAGTAACTCTCGACATCTCGATTTGCCGCTTTCCTCGACACGAAACGGATCCGTGCCGTCGTCACGTGCAAGCAGCCTAAGGAGATCCAGAGTGGCCCAGGAGATGCCGCAATCAGAGGCGAAGCATGAGCGAATTCTGCTGTATCTGGACCGACCTGTCGGCAACGTCAACTCGATGGATTTTGCCGAACCGAGCCCAGACCTGAGTGACTTCATGGATTTTGACAACGGTAGTGAAGAGGAGGAGGATCCGTCAATGTTTCGGCCACGCCTTCAGGGGTTTGGCGTGCCTAACAAGGGACGAGGACGTATGTTGAGGACGAGCGAGCGGGGACGTCACGACTCTTCCCCTTTGAGACCTCGCAACCTCGCAGAAGTTCCGGGGCAGATCCACGTGGTTGAGTCTGAGAGCGATGTCGAGCCGATGGCGGGGATCCCGAGACCAGACTCTCCTGTCTCACCCGAAGGGACTCTTTCCCTGCCCAACCATGGCTTGTCGAAGAAGAAGGCCGTTCGGCTGAGTGCCGTCGGCAACGCTGGTGGTGTCGAAGCCGGCTGGTGGGGAGACGACGGTTGATGGCTGAAACGAGGGAACAGAAGCTTGCCGCACATGGTTCGGATAATCTCTTCTTGATACCCTGCACATGACTAATTTTCTTTGTTAATGATCGATCTTGTACAAATCTTGGACTGGATACAGGAGGCGTGGTGTTTCTGGTTTGGAGCGGTAAAGGGTAATCCTCATTCGGAATGAAGCGGGAGGGGATGTTTGCATGAGCCATCGTCTGTTTTTTTGCGTGCTTTATTCTTTCCCCTTACTTGCTCCGCAAACGGAGCCGAAGGCATAACGCTTGAGTCGTTTCATTGACCTGTAATATTATTACAAGACGTGCTTGATGGCGGCATAATGTTTTTGGATGGAACAAATGACGGACGTTGAAGTCGAAGGGAAAGGAGGTTAAGGAAAGCTCAGAGAGACTTTTGGGAAGGTGCCTTAGACACTTACCCTCCTTCCATATATACCTACAATCCATTACATTATGAACACTTTCTTCCGGCAATTGTGCAACCGCCACCTGATAACAGTCAAGCCTGCTCTGCTGGACTCAGTCTCATGTGCCCTACATTGTCATATTACCCATTGGCCCACGAGACAATGGTATCACACCCCTGCAATGCCACGCATTTGAGAAAGTGAACCACGAGCAAACTTGAATTCATGCTTTGCGAGAGCATTTCCCTCCCGTCACTGAATTGAGTGAGATAAAGTACTAGTACATATTGTCACATCCGGTGGCTTTCCCCGTTTAGTGATCCATCAACGCCGGCTCCATCCTCCATAATCATTTCTGTCCAGCTGCCTCATCAAAGGTATCAAGTACAGTGTCCTTCAGGTCCTTATCATCGTTGCCCTCAGGCTTTTGCGACTCGTGGTTGACGACCTGCTTCGCCATTGTTCTGGCCTGCGCCTCGCCAACCTTGCCGTAAACACTGAGACCGGTGGCAATCATGCCGCCAATGTCACCCACGTTGCCAGGAACAACAACAGCCGTGCTCTCCTTGGCCAACTTGGCAAAGGCGTCCACGTACTTCTCGGCGACGGACAAGCTGACGGCGCCCTTGGCCGCATCCTCGCCATCAGCAATGCTCTTTGCAATAGCATCAATACCAGCTGCCGTGGCCTTGGCCTTCATGAGGATAGCCTCGGCCTCACCGGACGCCCTGTTGATCTGCTCGGAGCGCATGGCCTCGGAAGCGAGGATCACACTCTGCTTCTTACCCTCGGCGATGTTGATAGCGGACTGGCGCTGACCTTCGGAGTCCAGAATCTCGGCTCGCTTCGATCGCTCGGCAGTGACCTGTCGGTGCATGGCTTCAACGACGCCAGCAGGAGCGTGGATGTCACGAATCTCGTATCGCAGACATGTGACGCCCCAAGCCTGGGCAGCCTCGTTAATGGCTTGGGTGATGTTGGTGTTGAGAGCTGCGCGCTCCTTGAGGACGTGGTCGAGGGTCAGTTGACCGATCTCGGATCGCATCGTGGTCTGCGCCAGCTGGGAGATGGCGTATTCGGCATCTTCGACCCCATAACTGCCAGACGGTCAGGTCAGTAAGGCTATCTCTGACGAAAGGAGTCAAGACGTATGGGAAGTAGCGTACCTGGCCTTGTAGGCGTCAAAGACGCGCGTGTAGAGGACACCGTCCAGCTCAAGGGTGACGTTGTCGGCGGTGATGGCGCTTTGGCTGGGTATTTCGATGGCGATTTCCTTCAGTGACTTGACATAGGAAATGCGATCGATGAAGGGAACAAGAATAGCCAGACCGGGTTCGAGGATGCGGTTGAACTTTCCCATGCGCTCGACAATCCATGCCGTCTGCTGAGGGACGAAGCGGATGACCGTGTTTGCGGGGAGGGAAGGCTTCTGGAAGTAGGATGGAGGAATGCTGGAACCGATGCCGAAGCTCGAGGGGAGCAGACTCTTGGTGCTCGTCTGAAAGCTGCGCGACTGCGCGAATGCCCGCCGCAGAGGCGGGGAGAGGACCGCCTTGGTTACCGCCGAAGCCATCTTTGCTGTTGCAGCATTGGCCTAAGGTCGAATTGGACTGCGTGGATCACAAATGGAGGTTGCAAGCTCCGGGTGGGGGGACCAGGTTTCTCATCAGCTAAGGTAAGCACCGTGGGCCGTGGGTCGTTGGTCGGCGCTGCGGAAACAAGACGAAAAAAAAAAAAAAAAAAAAGGACCACTGCGTTCCATTGATGACGGAGGCGGCAGCTGCCTGCCGACATTTAGCCGGCGGAAGGGGCCGAGGCCCACCAGGAAGGTGGGTGTGATGCTCCCGTCCACGCAAACGCTCAAGTGCGAGCGATTCAGGACGTGATTCAAGGAATGGCCTCCCGGAATGAAGTATGCAACCTTCTGCTACGCCAATGCACAGGGAATATGCCACGACAGTACCATAAGGATGGGCAGTTTCTTCGTCAGATATGGCAGCCTGCTCCAATGCATGGATTTACACTTGCAGCAGAATTCGCTGCCAGACGTACATGCTTCGATAAGTCTACATAGTTCCATCACTCCCACACCGCATGTAATGAGGTAGCATACCTGACGGATCGGGTGTGAAAGGCGTCAAGTAACGAGGGTTCCAGTACAAGCGCCATAAAGGACCAATGACAAGTGGCGCCTTGCATCAACGCAAGTCAGGCCATGCGAATTTCAGGGCGATTTCACTTAGGATGAGAACATAGGGTAGGTAAAGCAGGATTGAAGAGGCACTTATGTCCAGTCCTTCAGCCCCTAAACTTACCTGGAATTCGCTGGCACATTCATATCAGGACGGCAGTGACACTCCGTCTGCCGTTACTCTCTGAACAAGACAATCGAGAGCAAGGATTGAGTTTTGAGGAAAAAGTCGTCATCATTGAGCCATACTATCCATGCCATGTGTATCGAGAATCAGCCTACCCAGCCCATCCGTACCCTCTTTCGCGCACTCCAGAAATCATGAAATCGGGCTACTGGTATACGGAGCCTTCGGGAGGCTGGGGGATCTTCTTGTTGGCAGGAGCAGCCATGTATCTGGAACTCTGTCAGTAATGCCTCTCGGAGATTGCCAAGGCTTGTGTGCAGACGCACCTTCTGAGCTCGATCAGGATGGTCTCCATAGTGTTGTCTCTCTTCCAGCCGGCAAGGCAGGGCAGCTGCTTGGGGTCGACAACGCCATTGCGAGGGTTCACGCAAGGCAGGTTGACCTGGCTAACAAACTGTATCGTGGGAGGCTCATCGGGGTAGTTGGGACCGCAATGCATCTTGAGGGAGTAGATTCGGTTCTCGTGGACGCTCTGTCGAAGGGTTGTCAGACGCTGTCTTGTATGCGACGGGGTTTCAGGGGTTTACTAACGTGAGGGGGTCCTAGAATGGTGCCGTTCCAGTCGGACATGAGAAGATCCTCGGCATCATTAAGACCGTAGGAGCAAGCCTCTGCAAGTTGGGGAGTCAGTCAGAATGCGCGGGGCAACTGGGAACGATCACATGGATTGCAAGTACCTGCTCCGAGACCCTTCTCGCCCTTCTCGAGCTCCTCGAGGAGTCTAAAGTTGCGCGGGACCTTTGCGCCCATGATTGCTGGTGTACAGATGTCGTGGGAAGGACGGTTGGTGTAGGATGAAAAAGAACGTAGAGTGCGATGGCCTTGATGGAGGGGTTACAAAGTGGGAGGGAGACACTGGACCTGACATGCACTGGATGGAGCGAGATGAGAAAGACCCGGCCTTACCTAACTGTCGGGTAGGTAGACCCGCAAGCGGTGTCTAGGTGGCCGTCGTATTCACACTGCCCGGACCTACTTAGCGGCCTGGCAGAGGGATACAGCAGCGCCTGTACCTGAAGGGCACCAATGCCGCTGGCAAACAGCGCCTGAGGTCAGCTTACCTTAGTGGCGGACGCACGAGCCAATGCGGGGCACTGGCAAGGCGGTGAGCGTCGTGCCGATTCTGCCAAGGCGTCTGCGTGAGAAGAGTGGGTACCTTCAATGCGGGTTGGCGGCCTTAGTCATCATTCAAGGTGGACAGCTCACCTCAATTGGGAGCTCTGGATGGACACCGAACATCGCAGTGAGATAGCTCCCTTGGCCTTTTCAGGAGAGGTTGCACGCTCTCTTTCCTCAACACGTCATTAAACAACAGACAGATTGTCATTTCCAGACTCGCCCGTCGTTCAAGTCTCATTTGGCGCATCCTCTCGATAATGGACTGCCCCTGGGGCCACTCGTGACAGAATGACGACCCAGCTCCTAGCTACGGAGCTAACGAACCTCATCCAAGAAAGCAAACGGAAGCACAATGACCTCCGACAAGTACATGGCCCCGAACAAGACATCTTCGATGTGCAATGCTGATTAGTAACTATTAGGCTGCTGAAAAGTCTCTCGATGAGTTGAAAAGCCTCAAGGGAGCCAACGAAGCTCAAGCTGCCAACGGTACTTTTCGCTGCCCTACGTGCGGCTTATGATTTTTTGTCGTGGCTGACCTTTGCCCACAGAACTCGCGCAGCGCCCCAACTTTGTTAACCCATTCATAATTGCATGTGGCACCAAAAACGCAAAGTTTACCGGAATCGCCATTGTCTGCCTCCAGAGGCTCATCGTCGCCCGCGCGCTTCCTAGGGGGAAGTTGAACCAGGTCCTCGAAGCCTTGAGAGAGGCCACCTCTGCCGGTCTCGATGTTCAGCTCAAAATTCTGCAGGCCCTGCCTTCTCTCTTGCAAAATTACGCCACCGACCTCAAGGGCGACCTTCTCATCACTGCCTTGAACATTTGCTTCATTCTGCAGACCAGCAAGAATGCTATCGTAAACAACACATCGGCTGCCACCCTCCAGCAGTTGGTTGTCTCTGTTTTCGACAAGGTAGTTACCGAAGATAAATCTGCGACTCCAGGGAGTCCCGCCGGAGAGGCCCCGACCGGTGATGGCGCGGTTGAGCTACGCGCAGCTGCATTGGATGCCTACAGGGTAGGTTATTTGCTTCCACGACAGCGGTTGATTTTGCTTATCATCTCATAGATATTCAACGACCTCTGTCTCATGACTGAAAACCAGCGTCCGGAGTACTTGAGGTTCTCTGGCCTTCCTCAGACGTTTGGTCTGGAGCTGATAGAGTCGGTCCTAACCAACCACGCCGCAGTCTTTTCAACTCACAAAGAGCAGGCACACATCCTCCAGATCCGTGTGATGCCCTTCATTATCAGCGCCCTTAAAGGCAGGCCGAATTTTGCCACATCTGTCCGCCTTGTTCGGATTCTTTACACACTATTGCGAAGACATATCAACATTCTCCCGGCAGCTAGTGGCGACGCCTTGGACATTTTGACGCATTTACTCGACCAGGACACCGCCGTGTGGAAGCGGGCCCTATGCCTAGAGGTCTTTAGGGGCATTTTCGCCGAACACGCCCTTATCAGGCGGATCTTTGTCAACTACGATGCCAAGGAAGGCGAGAAAAATATTGTCAAACACTTGACAGCGACGTTTGTGAGGCTCAGCACCGAGAAGCCATCTGTTATTGGATTGGCTCACCAGTCAACCATACCTGTGGCGAACCCCTATGCTAGCATCGCATCATCGACCGACCAGGCCATGTTGGAAGCCAGTGGCGTCACTGGTATCATCAGCGGATCTGTTGGTTCGGATGGTTCTAATATCGGAATCAGCACCCAGTGGAGCAATGTCAGAGTTCCGTGCATTGACCAATTGGACAAGACTGAGGCACCGTCTATCCCAGAGTCCTACATCTACAGTCTAACATTGTCCTGCATCTCATCGCTTTCTGAGGGCCTCGCAAAGTTCATTCTTCCCCTGACAGTACCCGGAGAAAGCCGAAGCCGCAAGAGAGTTGGAAAGCAGGAAGCAGGGCGCGACTCCCCGGCACCACCACAAGAGGATGCTGAAGGCCAACGCGGTGCATTGGAACGATCAGCCTCCTTCAAGAAGAACCCGGTTCCGATCAACCCACTTGTCTTGGAGGATCATCCGTTGCACAATGAGGTGAAGATCTGTGCGGCCATCATTGATGAATGCTGGCCAGCGATTCTTGCCACTTGCTCAACCTTCCTCTACGCTGCCATGGACTCCGAGTACTACCACAGTCTCGTCAGAGCGTTCCAGAAGTTCGCTCATGTAGCCGGACTGCTTCAGCTGTCGACTCCGAGAGATGCTTTTTTGACAACGCTTGGGAAGGCCGCCGTCCCTCCCAACGTCTTCACAGCATGCCTCAATGCCGGGACAGCTCGACCAACAACACCCACGCCAACTAACGAAGCTCCTAGCAGCATTTTCAGTAATGCTCGAGGGCTGCTTAGCGTTGACAGCTTAGCGACGCAGTCCACGCCGATCACCGAAAAAGGACGGCAGCAAAGCGTCGATGGAAGCCAGATGACTCTTAACACTCGAAACCTCCTTTGCTTGAGAGCCCTCTTGAACCTCGGGATCGCCCTCGGTCCGACCCTGGGCCCATCCTGGCGTATTATACTCGAGACCTTGCAGCAAGCTGATTTCGTTCTCTTTTCCACGAGTAAGACTCCTGGACGAACGCCTCTCGCCACCAAAGGGACAGATCATCAAGCAGAGGGCGAAGCAAGCGCTCTGTTGTCGAACTTTGCCTCTGAAGTAAGAGCTGTGGAAACAGCTGCCTCGAGACTAATTGAAAGCACTATTGACTTTCCCAATGATGCTTTTGGAGAGGTCGTGACGGCGATATGTAACCTCCTCGAGAGAGCAAACGAAGAGAAGCAAAAGGCCGAGACCGCAAGTCAGCCACAGTCTCCGCAGTCCGGCAGTATAAAACCCTCGGGCCAACATCGCCGAGTGCTCAGCGTTTCTACGACCGCCGCCGCCGGACCAAACCAAGAAGACCACTTCGCCCTCGCCAAGCTAGGTGATATTGCCACGATCAACATTGACCGTCTCCTATCGTACCCACCTGATGTGTCAGGATGGACGCCGCTGACATCCGAGCTCATCCACATTCTTAACGCGTCTGCAATGAATGCCTCCGTAAGACTGCGCGCTGCAGATATTCTGGTTAGACTGGCTCTCGAGTCGGCTAATGTAGCGGCTACCATGGAACGCGATCAATGTGGGAAAGTGCAGCTTCTCCTCCTAGAGGCACTTCGAGACGCCCTCATGCCTTTGCAGCGGGACGACAGGGAGGTGACTGTGGCTAGCCATGGAACGGATGTCGAAATCCACAAGGTGGTGCTCGAAGGCTTGAAGAACCTGCTCGAAAATTGCGGCGAAACTCTTGTCAGCGGTTGGGAGATCGCCTTTGAAATCATCGGTTCCATCTTCATCGACAAAAAGTTCGCCCCTGGTGAGCGCCGGGGTTCTCAAACGGTTGTTCTCATGACACGATCAGCGAAGCTTGTCAGATCTTCGTTCAATTCCCTTCAACTTATCTGTTCTGACTTCCTAGCGTCCCTGCCCAATTCCTGCTTTCTCATACTTGTTGATACCCTATACAAATTCTGCTCGCAAGATGACGATCTCAACATTGCCCTTACGGTAGAGTTGCCCACGTACCAACCTTTTATTGTTTAGCTAACAATTTGCAGACCGTAACGTTTTTCTGGGTACTCTCCGACTTCCTCTCTGGCAAGACGGAATCCCTGCCCATCACCGCCGATCTGATGCAGGGCTCGAGTATTTCGGATTTAGCTGCGCTTGCCGCAAACTCTGAGCACACGGCATCGGATGCTGCCCTTTGGATGCTTTTGCTCCTGAGGCTCACGACCGTCACTGCCGATGAGAGGCTGGAGCTTCGAAACAGCGCAATCCAGACACTGCTCAGAATCTTCGACGCCTACGGCGACAAGCTCAGCCCTGAGGCCTGGTCCATCTGCGTCAAGTCCGTGGTATTCAAACTTCTCTCTTCGATCGAAGACGAGCTCCAAGCTGCTGCCAGCGAAAGCTCAGCACACCGAGACCGCAAGGAATGGCACGAGACTGCGGTGGTAGTCTTGAACGGCATATCCGAACTCTTGGCCACGTACATGGAGCCTCTCTCGACTCATTCCTCCTTCAACGGCCTCTGGCAGGAACTTCTGGGCCACTTCACAACTTTGCTCGACTTCAAGGTTCTCAACATCAACACGGCCACCTACAAGGCTCTTGGGAAGGCCATCAAGTTCGAGGAAGAACCGGGCAGGCCGATCTTTGACACGGATACGGTCAATGCCGCGTGGGAAATGTGGTCCCGGGGAACACCAACCTCCCTCGACGAGGATGATGGAAAGAAGGCTGACAACCAGAACTGCTTGATAGCCTACGTCGCCGCCTTCCATGACGTCTATCAGCTGGTCCAGCAGGACCTGACGGTTGACCGAGTGCGCCAGATGCTCACCCTCTTCCGCGAGGCCCTGCAACAAGCCACCGTCGGAGCCTATGTCAACGACGTCGAGTACGTCACGCCACTGCAGAACCAGGTCCTCGAAGCTATCAAAATGGTCCGAACAGACCTTGCCGGCGTGCCCTCCGCAATGATCTCCCAGGTGGCAGAGTTCGTCCGCTTAGCATTCTCAGAGGAAGCTCTCAAGTCCCACGGCTCCACGAGGAGGACCTACATCGCAATGTCCAAGGCTAGCATGGCGATTCTGCAGACCCTGATTCTGAAGAACGCCTCCGACGCGGATATCTACTCCAGCGAAGCCTTCTCCGCCGCCCTCTCGGCCCTCTCCAAGCCCGTCATCCTGAAATACGGCTTCCCGATTGTCACAAAATCAGCACAGCCATGGCGCCTATCCACAAACACCATCCTCGCCGTCCTGGAAGCCACACTCCCGCAGATCCGTAATCTCGAAGTGCCTCGCGAGACCCTCCAGTCCATCTGGCAGATGATTGTCGAAATCGCAGACGGCATCGTCAGCGCAGACACCAACGTCGCCCCGCCGTCCGCCGACCTCGCCGACGACGAGTCCTTCGACATCACCTCCTTCCACAAACTCCGCGAGCTCATCATCCCCTCCCTCGGCGCCGAGGCAATCCCAGACACAACCCGCAAAGCCTACGCCGAATCCCTCTTCCGCACCACAATCATCCACGCCCCCTCCCCGGCGGAAGCAGCCCTCCTCTCCACAAGCGACGGCACCGGCCTCGCATCCCTCTACACCAAACGCAACGGCCGCACCATCGACCCCGCGCCCACCCGCCGCCAGCGTATCGCCTACGTCTGCCTCGACGAGCTCTTCTCCCTCGTCTCCGTCTACAGCGAAGACTCCGTCCGCATCGTCGTCCAGCCGCCCACGCCCGCCTTCCCGCCGCCCCGCTCCGTGCTCTCCGAGGCGCCCCAGGCCCTGCACATCCGCATCGCCCGCACCGCCGCCCCCTTCCTCATCCTCCGCACCGCACTCACCATCCGCGCCTACATCGCCGACCAGCCCCTCCGCGGCCGCATGCCCCAGCCCCTCTCCCAGCGCAAGGAGCTCCTCCGCGTCCTCCGGCAGCTCGTCGACCTCACCTCCGCCTCGGACGCGATCCCCGACACCCCCAACGTCGAGAGCGACGGGAGGAAACACCTGCTGCGCCTGTACCCGCTGCTCGTCAGCGCGGTCCAGGTCGCGGGCGGCTCCGGCGACGAGGCAGTTCTGAAGCTGTGCACCGAAGCCCTCGAGGTCGTCGGCGGCGAACTCGGGCTTTAAGGAAATATTGGTTTTACGTTTTGCTTTTCGTGTACATTCAAGCCTAGATGACTAGACAGACATGCAGCCGGCACCCGATTGTAGATTATTATTCTCGAGACACATAAAATGGATTCTTTTGCTCGTTCCAACCTTGACCGGGCGGCAAGACTTCAACGTAGTGATGCTCACCGAATGAAGCCGTCTGACCTGATGTCAAAGTCACCACAGCTCGCTGGCTTCCTGTCGCTTGCCGCTCAATATTCTGTGCAAACTTCCTCAGCCGACACCCAACACATCAACTCACATGAAAAAGCAAGTCCTACGCGCCCCTTACCACTGCATACAACCAAACTTCCCTCCTCCCAACTTCCGGCCAAGACAAACCGCATGCCGAGGCCATACCTGCATAACTAATATCCGTCCTCGCATCCACCAAACAAACAAAAACCACCCACCTCTCAGACCCAAACATGCCGCGTCCCTCGGCTCACAGACGCTTCACACACCATCTCTAACCATTTAATCAACTTCATCATGCCTCGTTCACCATCTCACAGCCTTGCAACCGTCCTCAAACCCCCTAAACCATAAACACAAAACATACAAACACCACCCAACCCCAAACCCCCGGGCACAAATCACACCATCCATCCACCTTTCCCCCGCATCCTCCGCATGCACAAACAGCATGCAACCAACCACATGCACAGGAATCCTGCAGCGTCTCAATTGGACAAGCCCTTTCTTCTCCGGATGCACAAATCAGGCAGCGGAATCCCACACGGCCAGACGGCCCGCAACGCCCTTTGCCCTGCGCAGGACTCACACACAAGGTTGGGGGGGTGCCAGCCACGCCGGGAAAGAAGCAAGGCCCACCAACCCGCATGCTTCCCTAATCTTACCCCTTCCTCGTGTCCGCACGAGGGATAGAGGGAGCCTGTCTGTGCCGGCAGTAGTGCAGTGTATCCGATACAATCCGGGGATAGGGTTTAGTGCTGTGGTCTCGGGGAGAAACACTGTGGAACAACTCCCAAGGAAAGCTTGGGGTGTATTGGCTTTACATGGCGTGGTGTTGGCGATTGCAGCTCAGAAGGGTGGGATGGGAAGAGTAACAGGTCAATTGATTGAACGGCTACTTGAAACGAGAGTAAGTGGTAAGACATACGCTTCGCGGAACCTCGTCTGGCTGACAGACGAAGCCCTCGTGGCGATGCCTCTGGTATCATGATCAACCCCCAAAAGCCCGAGCACCCGACCGGTGTCAGGCTCTTATTACATCCACTACCAGGCTAACGAATCCAAGCGGGATTACAAATTGACACAAGAAAGAAGTTATTTTTTTGAAGTTAATGAATAGCTCGCGGCAGAGGACAGCTCAGGCAGCCGTCTTTTCGCTGTGCGCAGCGCGAAGGTTGATGTCTTCCTCGTGGTCGTTGGCATGGATCTCCTTCTCGACCTGGTGCATGTCGACATGCGCAACAGCCGCGTCGCCGTCGAAGATCTTGGAGATCTCCTCGAGAGTGGGGCCCTTGGTCTCGACGTAGAAGAAGTACACGAAGACGAGTTCGCAAAAGTCCCATAGGGTGTAGAACAACATGAAGTTCCAGTGGTTGGGGAGATCGTCCCACGCGATCTTGTTGGTTTGGCTAGGACGATGTTAGTGGGGAACGCATGGCAGGCTTCAGGGGATTCAACGTACTTGCCAATGGCCAGAATGGCCTGGACGGTAATGTTCATGATCATCATACCCTTGGCGCGAAGGTGGAAAGGCAGAACCTCAAGAGCGTAGGCGATCAGTAGACCGGAGAAGCCAATGTCGTAGAAGATGCCAAAGACCCAGATGAAGACCAGCTGAGCATACCCGGAACCCTGGTTGCTGCCACCAGAGTTCTCGTAGACGGCACCGGTGATGGTCCAGCAGACGAAGGAGCCGACCATTCCGCTAATGGCGACCAGGAACAGAGGACGACGGCCAAAGTAGTCGACAGTCAAGGCGGCACCGATGGAGCAGGAGAGATCGAGAATCGACTTGCCGGTAGAGATGGCGAGCTTCTGGTTCTGTTCCGTGATGCCGGCACCTTCGTAGATGGCGTCCATGTAGTTAGAGAAGAGAGCGTTGCCAGAGTACTGTGAGATGATACCCAGAGAGATGATGATGGCCAATCTCCATCGGTTGCCCTTGGTCTTGAGGAAGTCGACGTAGCTGGTCGTACGGTCGGCGTTCCTCTCCATCAAAATGGTCTCCTTCATCTCGCGGAATTCAAACTGGACGGTCGCGTTGTTGTAGTCGCCACCTGCGTGGTGCTTCGCCAAGACGGCCAGGGCTTCCTCGGAGCGGTCCTTGTTGATGAGGTAACGAGGCGACTCGGGAACGAACCAGATGCCGATGAGTTGGATAACGGATGGAACGATTTGGATGAAAGTAATCGATCTCCAGCACCTTTTTATTCACTTGTTAGCATGTACAGATCAATGAAGATGGTTGTGTGAAGCTGATCATCAATCAGGGCTGGGTAAGTATGAATCCATAACATACCAGTCATTGTTGACGTATGAAGTTCCCCAGCCGATACTCGCGACGATCAGGGCACCCAAGTTCCACAAGCAGTTGTAAATGGCAGTGACTGGACCACGGTGTTGAGGGTGGCAGATCTCAGTAAGCAGGAGGGGAGATGACATCTGAGCCAGTGAGTTGCCGAAACCGAGGATAAATCGCCCGCCAATGTACACTGGAATCGTGAGTTAGTGCCATCTTCACCGAAGATAGTGCGATTATGAGTTAACTTACTTCCCCAGCCATTGCAGAAAGCAGTGATGCAACCACCGACAATCATAAAGATACAGCCGCTGATGATGGCTACCTTACGTCCAAAACCGTCGGCTACATAGGGAGTGATGAAGAAGGAGATGATGGAACCAATGTTGAACATGTTGATAAGAATTCCAAGCTTGTTGTTGTCGGAGACGCCATCGCCGAAGTAGTCCTTCCACCGCTGCATCTGCTGGGATGTGTTGACGAGCATACCATCGTAACCGGTGGTGGCCGAGGCGACCATGAGGAAGATTGTCGAGAAGTAGAGCTTGCGAAGGTGAGGCTCCTTCAGCCAGTAGACCTTTTCGAATCGCGGAGCCTCAGCACGCGCGATCTCGACATTGTCAGCAACCTGCTGAGAGGCGACGACTTTCTTCACCATTATGGCGGTATTCTGGGGTGCGTCCCAAAGAGCAGGAAAGAACTTGAAAGATATTAGAGAAGGATTGAAGTTGATTGACCGACTCGCGGGTGAGAAGGGAGAGCGGAAGTGATCGTGAAGGAGGGCAGGGTCACAAACATATATCTTTCCCATCACCAACTACGCCCTGAGCACCCATGCGGGAGCAGCACTTTTTTCTTTTCATCCCCGTTGCTGACCCCGGAGCTGCCTTACTCACCCCATTGGGACATGTGCACCCCCATGAAGGGGAAGTCTGGGGGAGGGCGGGGATGACCAGAACAGGGGTTCGCGGCGGCCGGCACGAATTGGCGACATGCGGGTAAAAATGGGCAGAGTGATGGGACATTTTCTTCCCCAGGAGATACCGCGTTCGGGATGATTCTAGTTCTCGTGCGTGGTGGGCGGTCGTGTTGCCCCTTCTCCGTCTAGCCCTTCGGGAAAGGCCATGCAAATGGCAGATCTCTCATGAGATAGGTCCAGACATGCAGCCGGCGGATTGGTGGGTGCGGCACAGAAGCATACCCTCCAGGTCCGGAACGGACGCCGACAAGGATTTGGCTCCCCTGCATCCTTGATTCGTGGGTTGAGCCTTTTCATGTTGGAAGAAAAGTGCCCAATGTACCATCTATGCGGCATGGAAGCTGGTAGCTTGCACCCCAGCATGCAGAATGGTCATTTGAGAAGTTTCGTCTCCGCTCCATTTCTGTGCAAATGCGACCTTCTCGCACCGACTTCAACGGTGTCCTGGGACTGCCTGTAGAACATTGGCGGCTCGTACTTTGGTATAGGCAGATTCCTGATCCAAATCAGGGCACCTTAAATCTGTGTTCTCTAAGAACATATTCGAATGCGGCCCTACAAAGAGCCTGAGTTGTTGTTGGTGCCGCATCTCCGGTCCGCCGGCTCATTCTTCGAGGCTAGGCAACAACTCCGTCGTGCTATCCAACTATGTCGTTGTAAATTGAAAATAGAAGTCTGCTATGCTTGCTGCCCTGCACATCGCCCGGCAGACCGGTAATGACACCGCTGCAGTGTAGCGTCGCGCGTTGATAGGTCTAGCGCATCATCAGTTGTTGGCCAATGAGTATTTGACCTTGATCAAACAGGTAGAACATCATGAGATCCGTGACAACTGGTCATTTCTCAATCTCTGGCGAGTGCAACATTGACCTAGACTGAGGCGAGAAGGCTGGGATCAACGCATGGCCATGCTGCAGGATGCCTAGAAACCTAACATGAGTAAGCTTCTACCAAGATATGTGCCGTTGAGGACCAAGCGAACTTGTGCATGAAAAGAATGAGGAGCTAGCGTACCAAATGATTGTTCAACAGCCCTGCCTGGCCTCTGGCGAAGTGCGGTTTAGGTGTCAAGCTGATCTGGGGAGCATGTGGCTTCACAAGTAGGTCCGCCCGGGAGAAAAGGCCGGGAAAAGGCAAAGACATTTAACCATGCAAACTCCATTGGTTGGAACGTCATGGAGGGATCGATTGTTGGAAGCGAGAGTGTGTCGAGACGGCGCGGGATAGAGTTGGGGTCCTTTGGTTCGAAACGTGGAGCCTGGGGAAGAGCTCCAACAGACGGCTGCGTGCTGCATTATGCTCGTTGGTGGACTTCGGTTACGAGAGACCAGCTGTGGCAGTCGATGAAGCGGGTGAAAGTCGAGATGGTGGTGGGCTAAGCTCAATGACTGGATTCGCCTGGGTCCGGCCATGCGGGTGGGAGGCGCATGGCGCTTTAGCGAGACTGCTAGAAATTCGGACCCTTGACCGACCAGTCACCTCGTTAACGGCTTTTCCCTCCTCAAGTCACTTTCGATGTGAGCAGCGACAAGGTAAATTGTTGGCGAAGCCTTCTCGACTTAGGCCGTGGAGCAGTTTTCGGTACCGAACGTGAGTATGGTTGATGGTACGATCGTTAGTTAGCACGACGCTATGAACAATATCGAGAGGGCGAAGATGTGCTGCAACCTTCCAAGGCTTGCGGCGTGGTTGTTTTCCTAAGCGCCTTTCGATTCTGTGCGTTGAAGTCCGACTTGATTCAGCTCACTTGGGCTTTCCCTTTGCCGTCGATCCACCCCGAAATGGCTTCATGAATCATTGACCCATCTAGGTCACAGTTCACCGTGGATCTTTGCACCATATTTCCAATACTTTCCAGTAACAGTGCCGCCTCCTTGGTGCCACTTCACCGGACTCCAAATGCATTCCGACACGAGACAGAAGATGTCATAGAAAACTCCAGACCAGTGCGGTCCAGCCACGCGAAATCATCTGAACCAGATTTGATATGGAACGACTGAGTCGGTCAATAAAGCGCCTCTCCGGAATACAGGCCCGACAATGCTCTCCCGTCTGACAGGTGCTCTAGCCCCGATATAGGCTAGCCTGGCCAGGATCGTGATGTGCCTGAGACGCCTGAAAACCATCTCGTTGCTCCAGCTCCTCGTGAGATTCAGGCTGGAGCCGAAAATCGAATTGTGTGTGGCATCTTTGACCAATATTCTGCCCACGGGCTGTGTTGCGCCATCACGATAGCTCATGAGGGATCCCGAGAACTTCGCGTTTGTTGAATGTTTAAGCATGTATGTCTTCACAGCAAAGTTCTTGAAGACGGGAGAATGGTGGCCCGGACCAGCACGCCCTGATCTCCATATCAGCCGTATGTTTATGGACAGGTCATAACTGGCCAACGGGGGAAGATCGAGTTCCTTCATGTCCTGCACACCAAGCTCGATAATCTGGCTCAACTGGGCGTTGCTCGCATATCCATCGTAATTGGCATTTATTGCTTGACACACACAAGCACTCCCCAGCGCTGGGCCAAGTCGGTGCGATCCCCATGGGGAAAATCTCGGGAATCCCGCGTCGACACATCGTTCCATCGAATCATCGCCAGTGCCGGCTTGCCACCCAAAGCGCGATAGCGTCTTGTGACCCCACCGAGAATGGCAGTGGACAGGGCATGATCCAACGCTTCCAAATCTGGGTAAGAAGAAAACGTGGACCCGTGGGCCCGCTGAATTGAGGTGGACGGAGGCCCCGGGGAGAAACGTTTTTTTTTTTTTTTTTTTTTTTTGGAGGGGCCCGGTTAGTAAAAACCCAAGATTAAATGGGAGAAAT
>JAKMXC010000465.1:0-48978 GCA_025328345.1 Colletotrichum sp. SAR11_59
TTAATTCTTCCGGGTCGACTTTTTTTTTTTTCTTTTTTTTTTTTCTTTTTTTTTTTTTTGTTTTTTTTTTTTTTTCTTTTTCTCCTGCTAGACTGGCGTTATTCAAATATTCCAAACTCTCATATACACGGCGCCGTGAAGTGCCAAAGATGTATCCTCAAAGGGTATGCTTAGACTTACTCTCGGCGGTCTTCATCATTATACAAGTCGTCAGGATGTTGAGGGGTTTCGAGCCCGTCCAGTAGGGGGTTTCCCAGTATAAGGTAGGTAGGGAAAAGCAGTAAAAACAGCTCGGTCAGTGCCCACTACAGTAGCTTCACAGGGGATAAGTCGTCAGGATAACAAAGTGTTGCCGCCGCGGATCTGATGGTAGAACTCCACGAGACGTTTTCCTGGCCCCAGCCCTACTGAGCGCACCTAAAAACCCGGGGAGCCGGCGACACCCTATCTGAGGTGACTTGTAACATCTCCACTAATTAGCGTGCTGCTAGAACTGCGTCACTAAACCACCCAAAAAAAGAGCGCTGTACGGCGGCCATTTGGTGCCTGGCCACAGAAAATCGCAGCTGAGAAAGCAAAGCGGACACCAGCAAGCCAACACTTATCCTGGCCACCAGGTTGGCGGGAAGCACTGGAAGTAGGCACCGGGTACAGAACCGCGCCCCGAAGAGGTTCGGACCACCCCACGATACAGAATCACTCGCATCCCGGTGGTTTCGGTACGGCTTTTGGGGGACTACAGCCTCAATATGAGCCATGGCGACGGGAAATCTTGAATGTTCTCGGTGGGCTCGTTGCACAGGCATTAGCTCACGTAGAAGAAACAATAGACGTGAGTCAATATGAGTTTTCACCAGCTCTCGTCAGAGACTCTTGTCGAAAGATGCGGCATCTTCAACAATAGGTAAACGCTATGCATTATGAGTCCTTTCTTTCGGGCGATTGACTTGGAGCATCGGCAACTCCCGACCTCTTTTCCTCCGACCCTCAGCTGTTTGTTTAAACTATGGAATGAAATGGAACAGCTGATCAACATCCATGGATAGTCATGCTCCATGGTTATCGCAGCGTCATTTTGGCCCGAAGCTCAACTACGCTGGTGCTCCGGCGACACGCCTCACTCGTTGCGCTCCAATGACCCAACTCTCCCGGTCCCGATCCGATGTCTGTATGGGCATCTACTGTAAGTAAAGCAGGAGTTTAGGGTCAGTGGCCGCTGACATTGGCCCCGGTCTCCGCTATTGGAGGTTCAACGCCTGGGTCCTCGGTCGAAATTCGTGCCATGTTCACGCTATCAATTGCCTGGGTTCTATGCAGTGTCCATATCCCTGAAGATTTCAACTCCGGCCAATTCGTACAGTAGTTTACACCCAGAGGTCCTGGAAACTCAGTTCCCTTACAGTAGATTGGAAAATAGGAAGAGAGCGTTCTCAATAGAAGAGGATGCAAGAGTCAAAGGGAATCCGGGTTCGCCATGAAGAAGAGTGAAGTCTGAGGCTCCGGGTCGACAGGTGAAGATGTAGGAAGCTAGCTGGCTTGGAGGAAGACAGGGCTCATCTTTCTTCTGTCTCTGGAGTCTTTCGTGACGGAAGCATGCTTCCCAAAGACATCTAAATGTCCCTCCGGTGTGCTTGAATGTCTTGTGTTCGCAGTCGACCTGGTCTCGAGGAGGTGGCATTCGGTTCAATCGGAGGCTGAGACCCGGTCTCCGGATCACATCCATCTTTCAATCGGACTCGTCGAAAATTGTGGTTATTTTGACGATCATGGATGACCAAGGCATTCAGGCCAATGGCGATCCAAACTGGAGAGAGTAGACCGGCGTAGTAGAAATCGACTTCTTCAGCACTGGCGACGGAAGCCCAAACGACGACGGGACCCAGGACTGCGAAGACACTCCATGGAGATCTCCTTTGTAAAGTTAGCTCCTGAACAAAACAGGTCTAAGCAGGGACGGTAGCTCACGTGAGTAGATAGTCGTTGAAATGAATAAGAAGGAAAAAACTGAGAAGTATCCAGGTGATGAGGCCACTAGCACGCTCAAGGTCAGCATCCGCTGTGTTATAAGTTGCCTGGGGCTTTGTGGAAGTAATACCTGACGGTGATCACTGATACCCATGCATGTCTACCCTCCTGCGTCGCGAATAACAGCATAGCAAAGGCAACACTTGTTTGGATGTGGAACAGAAGCTCGGCCAAGCGATCACGCATCGCGCAGGCCTCGTGAGAAAGTTGGTGGGAGTGAAACTCGAAGGTGATGGGAAATATTTACAACCAAGGCTAACTAACTGTCGTGAAACCAAGTTCTATTCTTTGAATTTTGGTAGGATGGTGGAAACCAGGTGACAAGTTATGAGGACGGAGCAAGATATAAATATTGCATTGGGTTCGATGTTCATTACATGCTTCTGGGTCAGAAAAAAAAGGTGGTCTTGCCGGGGTGGGTTGGGTGTGTGAAGCAGAATCGATGAATACTACCTATGTACATTACCTACCTTACCTTCTTAGTGGTCCGTGGAGGGACGGGAAATGGGAACCTGCATCTGTGGCGTCTGGACGTCATGCTTTTGGGTCAGAAAAAAAGGTGGTCTTGCCGGGGTGGGTGCTGAGGGTGTGCGAAGTAGGAACCGTTGGGTACTGGTCCGTCCAAAGGGTGGAGGGAAAAAGGGAAGATTTGGACGTCGCCCTTTAGTGTTCTGGGAGGAGTGGATCCTGTCTGCCCTTTATGAAGGCTCTTTTTCGGAGAATGTGTTGGAGGTTGGCCCAGTGGCCCAGCACAGCGCGGGACCCTCCTCAGTTGCCAGTGTAACCCGCTTCAGATTCGTAGTGTGCGTGTGTGCGTACCTCGCTGTGTCCTCATTTACAATCACCAGCAAGTGTTTAGCCAATGACACAGCGAGACAAATTTTCGATTGCAGAAAGCCGTGACGCTGCACCCGGGGAAGGAACGAGAAAAAGAAAAGTCAAAAAAGCTCCTCGCTACCGAGGTGGCCCGTTTCATCGTGCCGTGATACCTCAACTTGTCAAATGTTGACATTTAGTGTGGCGGGTTCCAATTGTACTCGCCCGAGCTGTGACCTGGCCCATTGTTTGAAGCCTCGCTACACGCTATTCTCCCCCGTGTTAAGAGGAGCATTTTAAAGCAGGTACAACAACAGCCTGATGCGAGTAACCTTTTCAAGCCTCAGAGATGCGTACAGTAATTTCCAGCCACTTTAGGTGCTTTCGAAGGTGGTTTGCTACCAAATGTCAGGTTCGCGTTATATCTTCAGAGGCATATGGCGAGATCAAAGCTCCTGTACTGGCAGAAACATAGCACATTCAGGTCTCAAGCTTATCGTTCTAACACAACACCGCATGCTCACTAGCAAAGGCGGCGTGTGAGTCACGATCGAATAAGGGCTCTTGATCTCTCAGGGTCGTGATACTTTCTGTGAATTGGAGGGTGCTGCGGCAACATACATTCCGTAATGAACAGTGAACTGTAAGCTTCATTGCACCGTCCATACAATAACGTATAGGAATTACAATCTTCATCAATATCGTGACAACGTATGGTAATCGTAGAAAAGAAAGAAAGGAATGGACATCCCGCAGCACAATGCACAGGAAAAAGATTCATACAAGGCCCCGAGACCCCTCATCTCAACCTCCCCCTTCAATCATCCACAATCTCATCCGAAGAGGACGAAGACGAACCCGAACTAGAAGACCGTGCCGTCGCAGCGTCATCGTACCACGGCATAGTCCCCGAGTCGGTGTTGAACTCGGTGTCCGTGGCATAAGTCCACTGCGCCACGAGCAGACCAAGCTTATTCCACGTCAGCTCGTCCATGTCCTTCTCCCTTGTCGGCTCCGGGCCGCCAAAGTCCAGCTCGAAGCCGAGCTTCCACTCCTCGAGCTCCCGATCAGTGGTGTTCGTGGAGCCGGCCATCCAGCTCAGCACCGAAGACGGTGCACGCGAGCCATGGCGACGACGGCCGGGAGGAGGGCAAACGTTGATGACTCTGGGAGCCCTTGGCCATCTCGGGGCTGGTGGCGGCATGCAACCGCCGCCGCCGGGCCGCGGGAAGCCTGGAGGAATACTACCCATGTGTGGTGTTCGAAAGCCCGGGGGCGGGGGATACATGCCCGGCGGAGGCGGGGGCGGCCCCATGTACGGCTCTGCCCAGGTCTTGGAGTCCGGACCAACTGAGCTGTCTGCGAAGGGCGAGAGGCGCATCGTGAGGACGGCGCCTGGCTTCACGGTGTTCTCCCAGGCTGCCGGGGTGACGACGACGTCGTCTTCGTTGACGATCTCGAAGGCGCCCTGGCTGATCATCGGCCACATTCTGTTGATGTCGCGGAAGCGGCCGTGGATAATGTTACGAGCTCCCTTTGAGATGTTAGTATATTTGCTTTAAAATAAAGGGTGGTAGAGTTTACCTTCAGAGTTCGGCACTGCTCATATGGCATGACGATGGTACGGCCAATGGAGTCGGTCAGGTGAATAGGCTCCAGAGCGGGCTCCATCGACATGTACGTGACGATGAACTCGGGCATGCCGCGGGTGTCGACGGCGATCAAGTTCCTGACGCGGCCGTCCTTGTTCTGCGCGCGCTGAGGGGCATTCTGAACAGCAAGACGGAACTGAGCATCAAGGCCGATCAGCTGGTCTCCGGGAGTATCTCCAACCTTGCGGAGAACGCGCTTGAGCTGGCGGAGCAAAGTCTTCGGCTCGAAAGCCAGGACAGGAGGCTTCTTCTTGCTATGGAGCTGATACCCACAGTGGATGATGCTTGCTTCTAGCTCCAAGTGGTCCAGGGGCGGGAGACCGCGGCCAAAGAGGCCGCGCATCCACTCGGCCATGCTGTTGAAGACTTTGACAGAGAATCGACGCTTGGGCGTCATGAGCTTGATGTCGATGGGCTCAGGAGGTGGCGGTGGTGGGTAGTCCATGACTGGAGGAGGCGGAGGAGGCTCGATGAATGCGGGAGGTGGAGGAGGAGGCGCGCAGGATTCCGCAACGGGAACAGTCTTCTTCTCTCCGTCGACCTTGTCGCCGCAGATTGAAGGAGCCCTGGAGACCTGGGCAGTCTCTCCAGACTTCCACGATGCGACGTCATCACCAGAGCAGACGCTCGCGGCCTCAGCCTCTGCAGCAGCCTCCGCTGCCTTGGCAGCTTTGTAGGCTGCTCGAGCTTCGCGCTTGGCCTGCTCGTCCGCCTTCTTCTCGTAGTCCTCTACGAGAGTCTTGACGTTCTTGTTCCTTTGCTGAAGCAGGCGACTGGCCAATGCCCTTGAAGCAAGCTCCTCATCGAAGCTGCCCGGGGCTCTAGGGGCTCTGCGTCTATGTTAGCAGTGTCATTTGAAGATGCTAAGAGGAGATGCTGACTTGATTTGGAGACGGGCCACGTCAAAGACCTGCATGTGTAGCAGGAGGCTCGCGAAGAGCCACTGCAACTGCTTCGCAGCAGTCTCGAAGGCGTCCTCGACCAAACTCCAGTTCATATTGGCGTTGATGGCGCAGAGCCTGGCGGCCTTCAAGTCCTCGACGCGGATCGTCTCAAAGTTGACGTCCTCGACGACTTTGGCGGCCAAACTGGCCCGGTAGACGCTGCGGATGATGGTGACATAAGTCCTGCCGCAGCGGACCGCGAGATCCTCAACGTCTCTGCGGCCGGCGTCTTTGTAGACGGAAAACGTATCATGTTTATCAGTGCTGAGATGTTCCCAGAGCTGAGCGAGGGTTGAAGCCGTGCCGAAGATATCATCGACAAGGTATCGAACGTCTGTGTCTGGGGATTTGGTCCCTAGGCCGTATATGTTTAGCTTGTTGGCAAGCTGGAACCCGAGGTTCACGATGCCCGGCACATTGAGGGAGGGCGCCACGCCGCTGAGCTCGGCCATGGTGGTGGGCTTGACGGAGGAGGGAGGCTTGGGTAGAGAAGAGCGGTAGACCTCAGACTCTTGCACTTGACATCACGACCTGACGCGGGGTATTTAATCATGTAGAGGGAGAGGGAGGGAGATGTTGGCAAGCCTCATTTTGCCCATTGGGCTGGCAGCTGCATGGTTAGGTGTTTCTCGCTGGTTGGAGTAGAATGTCGGCCAATAAGCCGCATAGAATGGTATGACTTGCTCTCACCAGCATCATTGTGGTTCAGAAAAACCACTAAACCTAGGGTTAGCTGCAGCCAAATTGCAACGGCTTGCTGTGAAGCTGATTGTTGTGTCTGTGTCATATTAAGGCCAATGTAATTGCTCGGTTCCGCCCGTCTGGATCGTGTGACCCCACGACGAGCATCAAGATCTCACCCGCTTGAGGTGGTAACGAGGCGTCGGCCGGCGGAGATCACTCAGCAAGAGTCTTGTCTCGGACATTGCGGCATCATCTGCAGTGCAGCGATGGAGATATCAGCCTCAATGAGCTCATTCTCGAGGCAGGCTCCAGGCAGGTTCCAGGCATCCGCAGCAGGCTACGATGAGCCTGAGTCAAAATCACTTGAGTTTGCTGATGCTTGTGCTCATGGAGATGTGAAGCGGGAGTCCGCCTTGAAATGTGCCTCGGGAGGGTGACATGCATGCAGCTGGACGTGGACACTGCTTGGACCATTAACGAAGTACCATGCATAATCACGTGATTAACTACGGCATCCCCTTTCGATGCGGGGCCAACGCGGGGCAACCACGGTCCTCTCATGCGTCTCTGTCTCACACTCTCACAACACCATCAGCAGGCTCTGACGGCAGGGCGTCGACACGCATCAACGCATCGCATGCAACTCCCCGTCCTGAGAGGCAGATACGAATGACCATTCTGGAGCAACCGGAGCACGAGTGGTTCTCAGTTACGCAAAAGCATGCTTCATCGCATGCAGGTCGACAGCATCGACGCGACGATAGGTCTCAGAGTTACATGGCGAATATTTATATGTTCAGACCAAATGTCGATTGCGTTGATGGAAGACTTGGAAGCTCCAGAGCGGACAGAGCTCTGATCATACGAGCGATGGCTGGGCCTCATGCCACGTTCGCCTTTGAGATCTTGAAGCCACCGGGCACTCTTCTTTGGAAAACCCCCGCTGGATCGTACTTTTCTGCAGCCTCGCGCATCTTGCGGACGTTTTCCTCGCCGTAACTGCCCAGTGGGTCTTGCGAGGCGTCGCAGTAGTTCAAGTAGCGGAACTTGACGTCGCCGTCGACTGACTTGGCGTAAGCCTCGATTTCGTCAATGGCTCCCTTGAGGGCCGGGAACGCGACGTTCGTCCGCAGTTCCGGCGTTGCTACTTCCACGGTCCATACCAGCAGCACGCAGTCATCCTTGATGTGCTCGAGTCCGAACATGTTGCCCCCACGAACCGCCGAGTGTTTGCCGAATGATACGGGAAGCGGCTGCAGAACCATCTGGAAAGCGAAGTCGTGGTCTGGGACTTGGCCCTTCATCATCTTGACGAGGCTCTCAAAGACGTCAGCCGCCTTTTGACTGATTCGCGGGTCGTTCTTGAAGGTTGTGGTGAACCAAGTATGCCTGACGTGCCAATTTAGTCAACCGTTGCAGAGAGAATGAGGGCAAACTTACTCTCTAGCTTTTGGCAACGCGAACGTATCCATCTTGGTCGCGACCGTGGTCGTCTTGGATTTGACCTGCCCAGGTATAGCCAGAAACTTGCTCAAGGATTTGGCCTCCTGCTCGCCGTCCAGGCTCATCAATAGGTTCTCGATGAAGTGGTCATCGGCCTTTGGCAGGTACATCCACATTGCCAGGACATGAGCATCCGGGTGAGCCTCGAGGTTGCCAATAAAGTCGGTCAGCGCGTGAACGACTTCTGGGGCCGACTCTTTGGCATGTACAAGTTCCGCGTCCCAGATATCCTTCGAGGGAAATGTCAACACGTCGAAGCGCGTCACAATCCCAAAGTTGTTGCCGCCGCCTTTGAGGACTCTGAAGAGGTCGGAGTGCTCCTGGTCGTTTGCCTGCACAATGCTACCGTCGGCAAGGACGACTTCGTAGTTGACGACCTGGTCTGTTGGCTAAGGTCAACACTCATTTGGATTCCGGGCCGGGTCCATGCCACTGACCACATGCAAATCCGACTCGACAGGTGTAGAATGTTTTGCCGCCACCCGTTGTAAGACCGCCAATGCCGACCGCGTTTTCGCGGCCACCAGCAACCATCCTCCCATCTGCGTGTTCGCTCTAGTCAGCGAAGATCAAGTTGATAGGAGTTCCATTTGTTCTTACTTTTCTCAACCTCATGGTACACATCCGTCCACCTTCCTCCAGGAAGCAGTGAAGCAAGTTCCGTTTCGTGGTTGTATGTCGTCTTTGCCATCAGACCAAGGTCGATAGTTATGCCGTCCTGGATGTTACTGGCTCCTGGCCAGACTGTATGACCCCCGCTTCGCACCGCAAAGTTGCACTCTGGTGTCGCGACAAGAGCCTGGACAGTCTTGGAAACCTCCTCGGCGTTTCTCGGCTGGACGATTGCCCAAGGCTTCAGTTGGGCACTCTGCGCCCAGTATGAGGTATTCCGAGTTTGGTAGGCGTCTTGGTCGGGAGTGTAAACAGCGTCGCCTAGTCCAGCTCTCTTGAGGTTGGCGAGTGCGATCTCCAAGGTGGAAGACATTTTCAATAGTGGTAATCAACGGAAGATGAAACCAGCTCCGAATTACGTATATTTGACAAGCCTCGTCATGCCAGACAGGCAATGAGGACGGGAACTACTTAAACTATGCACCAATATCCTACTTACCTTGCTACATAGCATAAAACATTAGCTAGTTTCTTTGAAGATCGAACATCGCAGGGGCCTGATGCAGATTAGTGGGCACATAGTCAGCACTACCATCTCAAGATGCCGTCGAGCTCAAAGAGGCAGTGCCAAGGTTACCTCGCAGCCCACTATTGCTTTCATGGTCGATCATCGTCATACTAGTCGCCATATGAACCCAGGATATTTGCGTGTTTCGTGTTCCATTACAATTCATCGGACCTTCCACCGATTGAATGTTGGAGTTCAACATCGTCATCACATGCTTGGGCACGACCCTCGCCGACCTTTTCTCCCAACACCTCCAGCTTCATGCAGATGGACTCAACGTCGTTATCTGAGACTCCGAAGTTTCGCATGGCTGCCACGACATGTTCCATTGCCAGTTCGGTTGACAGACCTAGAGCTAGCTGCTCGGCGGTCCGGACGATGTTGCGAATATCCCGTCCATTGGTTTTGACTTTCCCCAACAGCCGGTATGTCTCCTCCGGCCATCGAGAGCTTGGGGGATGCTCCTCCGACGAGCCAACGGCGCGCTGTAGTTGACGACGCCAGATGTTCGTTCGCTGTGTTTCGTCAAGTTCAACGTACTTAATTGTTGCGTGGATGCGATCGTAGACGGCTGTGTCAATGTCCTCGGATGTGCTTGTGAGGAAGACTAACCCATCATAAGTATGGAGTAACCGGAGGAACGCTGCAAGTCTTGTTAATCTGCTGGATCACTGCGACTTTTGACACGGAGAAACTTGTGTTAACTCACAAGTGACTGCAGCATTTTGAGCTGGCGTCGACGCTTGCCTCTTCGTCATGAACATGCCAGCTTCGTCAATCAAGACGATACCTCCCCAGCGCCGACCAAGGATGAAGATGTCGCCCAGTTGCTTTTCTAAATCTGAAGGATCATCACTCAACTCTCCGGTCGATATGCGGTACAGGGGACGATGTGCTTCCTCGGCAACGACCTCTGTGAGACAGTTAGCGCTCTCTTCAGATTCGTACTTGCATGTGGTCGGAGCGGGCATCATTACCTGCTGTCAAAGTTTTGCCAACTCCAGGAGGGCCAGTCAGGAAGACAATCAAGTTTCCTCCCTGCCCTCCTCCGGTGTCTTGATGCGAACCCTCACTTACTTCCTTCGTCTTGAAGCGGCGTGTGAGATTCTGGATGAACTCCTTCTTCCCAACCTCCAGCTCTAGTACGTCGAACGGGCTTCCAGGCCAAATTATGTCTGTCAGATGTTCAACTTGAATGCTGGCCCATACCTTCTCATCCAACAAGAAGCCGACGATTGTTGGCGGGCAGGTCAGGTAGTCGATATCAGTCCATTTGTGATCATCTCCCGTCTTTTCGTGTTCCAAAGAGTTCTGTTTGCCGTTCGCGTCAGGCATGGCATCGTCCCTCGTTAGATCTCTGCCTTGACGTGATGACGAGCCATCGCCATGCGGCAATGAATGGCCTTCGGTGTTGAGAAAAGCCTCTAGACTTTGTTGTCGATGTGAGGTAGTAAATCTGTCATTGACGCAACCGCTTCGCATCTTCCTTCCAGCCATTGCATCAACCACGACTCTCTGATTTGTCTGTGACAAGGTCAGCATTCAGCAGTCAACCCGGCATGCGGGCCAAGTGGGCTTACTGTCCAAGTCCAACCGGTCCTCCTAACTAGGGGAACCACTGGTCCTTCATATTGCATGAGAACATGATGGCGCTCGCATATTCTGCGATACGTCTTTCCCCGAGCAATGACCCTTGCCTGGATATCCTGTCTTTCGGCAGGAGGAAGCAGCCTCATCGGTATCACTCTCAAATCCTCTGACGTGAGGTTGCCAATCTCTTGAGGCGAAGAACCAATCTCTATAGAGTGTTTGGTGAAAGAGAAGCGCTGGCCGTTGTAGCATGCCCGGACGCATGGCAAAACATAGGAGGGCTTGTCTTCCTCGTCGTCTTCGTCGCTGGGAGCCCTTTCTTCGACGCCGGTGACCTGAACACATGCTTCTTCAGCGACCTTGGTCCACGATCCCGCATTACGGCCGATGTAAACCAGCTCCGTGGGCCCGAAAAGCGTCCGATGAACATCGTGAGTCCCAGTCCCGCGGGATAGCGGCTCATCATTTCTCGGAACCCTATTGTCTCTTTCTTTGCTGAATGTCCCGGCATTTGACTGTAGGACGAACTCAGAAGTGCCATTGAGCACCTCTTTCCCACCCGACATGTCACCACCAGCATCATCAACGCTATTACAATCATTGTTTGTCTGGTTCAACTTCCGACCTGTAATCAAGCTGAAGCCTGGGCTAATAATCTCGTTGAACGCATGGAACACCTCGTCTGGATCCATTATTTCTTCCTCATTCAGGGCCGTTGTTGTAGAAGGTAATCAACTGAGCTGTGCAGCGACGTTATGGTCTGTTTGATCTTTGCCCGATAATTTTGGGGTGCACCTACGTCGCCTTGTGGCCGCATGGCTGGCATTCTGGCTGCCTGAGAGGCTTTTACCACTTCTGTCAGCCGACGTTCAGCTGATGCCAGAATGGTGACTAGGTAGACGTTGGTGCCTGCAAGATGACAGGGGTCTCGTTCGGGGCAATGATTGGAAGGTGATAAGCGGATCTGCATCGATGATGGGATATATTGTCACCTCTTCCCCTCTTTGGCTCAGCCTGCGCATGTTTTCATCTTCTGCCCTCACGCCATTTTCATTCCACATCAAAGACTACCACCATTCAAGTCCATATGCGTACTCATGGGGCTGCGCAATTACCGCCATGGAAATATTTGAGTCGGTTTTAACGGACTCTACAAAAGTTCATGACGCAGGCCATAGGCCAGAGCTGTCTAAGAAGCGATCCAACAAATCAGCACGCAAGAAGAACCGCAGCCTGCAGCAAGCTGTAATGCAGACGGATGACATGGCGGACGATCCAACAACACTATATTCCGAAGACTCCTCCAGGGCCTCACAGTTTATGCGCCTCGCAACATCTGAGCCCTGGGATCTCGGAATAAATTCGTTGAGCGCGTTACAACAGTCGTACACTGAAACTTATGACATTCGGTCTCCTTCCTGCCAGTCGAAGCTTGATGAAATTAGTCGCTATGGCGTGTCAACATACCAAGAAGCCAGACTATGGACACTCGAAACCGAAAGACTTGCCAAATGTTTAGAATCTCGATTCACCCGCAACCCCTTTGCATCCACATTTGCGGAGGAATCATACCCAGATCAGGCCGGATTCAGTATTTTGTCAATGGTGGCCAGAGAGGTCATCAGAAATCTGGCGTTATGTGACTTCGACAACACACTTGTCTTATTCGAGCGTCATCATGAACTATTTGAAGATGATAAGCTTTCCATCGCAAGAAACGCGATCTTGTTGGGTGAAGGGAAAGAAGAAAGCATGCCCGAAACCGAAATCTATGCTTCGGCGGCACAGAGACGCAGGTTCTATTGCGCTTTGGTCGACTATGCTACGGCTGTGGCAGCAAGATGCGTCAACTACAGAATCGCGGATTATTCTTGGCATGCGTGTTGCATAACGTCTCTGGCCAGACTCGCCGCGAAGCTAAAATTTCTCGCTATTGATTCCGAGGGGTTCGCGCGTCAGAGCCTTGACAAAGGACACAAAATCATTTCCTCAAAGCCTATCGTTTGTGCCAACGAATTCGACAAAGGCCACATCGCCCAGGTTTTCTCGGCCTCGCTGTGGGCTCTGGAGAGTCTCCAGTCCATATTCAACGGTCTCAAGTTGGAAAACAAAACCGCATCACTGACCAATAATTTCAGTATGGGAATTATCGTCTACGATACTGGCTGGGAACATGTACCAATCGTGCTGAGCCATGATCAGTATGGAGAGATATCCGGATCACGCGTGCGATCAGCCGCATGGACAATCAAAGGAGCCTTTGAGACTCTGACGCAGATGGTAGATGTTTGCAAATTGAATTCCAAAAAGCAAAGCTTACCACCGACGTCAACGTTGTCTGCGTCGATGATGGTTGAATATGAAGATACCGGAAGGGAATACCGAGAGCATACGTTACCCCGACATAGCGCTGAACTGAAGACGCTGGCTGATGTCGTGTCATTCATGGTACCCCTTCTTTCCATGAGAACCAAACGGCTCTTGGAGCTCAATCGCCCTCCGGACCTTGGCACGGATAGGTTGTTTGTGGGCGGGAACATTATGTTCAAAAATCCAGTAAAAGCCAGACTACCGGCGTGCGCCGAGCTATCCGTCAGATTTGATGGCTCGAAGAATCGTAGGTTTTCGGTCGAGAACCTTTTGGTCGGAAACAAACCTCATCTTCGCCAAGTCGAAACTGAGATCATCCGGCTACGGAAGGGAGGTACTTTTGTACTTGAGACAGTCCAGGTACCTATACAGCCTCAGCCGACGACTGAAAGCGCATTTGAAGTTCAAAGTACCATTGATCTACATTGGGCGATAGAAGAAAAATCTATTGTCGTCCGGCGTCGATTATATGTCGCGATGACGATGACAGCGTGTGGCTTTCTCGTTGTTGGTGGTGTGTTGGCAGGCTTTCTTGTTGGCGAGCGTATCCCCGGCGTTGACCCATTCAACATTGCGACGTTTTCTTGGGTTTTATCAGCTTTTATAATGCTTATTTCAAAGAGTCTCTCCGTGCGGGAATGGCCGTGGAGCGACTTTCTGCGCGGGCAGGTACCTTGTCGCAGCGTTTCCGAACTGCATACGGTTACAGGTATTGATGAGCAAGATATCCTGAAGTATCTTCTGGCAAACGATGCGATCATGATGCTGAGCACGCGAGGTCCCTTCAATGCCTTCTTTACCCGAAGAAGCGAAGACGGCTTTTCTATCGATATCAAAATGAATTACTGTACAGTCATATCCAGCGGCATCGTGGTTGTTCAGGTTGCGACGCGTGACGGGGATGACGCTCTTGTATGTCTCGATCTGCGAAGAGGAGTAGAAAGTCACGCAGAAATACGTCACTTCGACGGACTTGAAGATGGCAAACATGTTTTGGGCTGTTTTGATTTTCCCGAAGCGATCCGCGGCTCTTCGGACGTGCAAATACAGTCGCTGTCACGATTGACGACCTGTACGCGAGTACGCGGAACTTTTAATGGATTGGTTTTTGGGCAAAAAGGATCACGTGTAGCATATAGGAAATTCAGATAGCGATGCTGCGGTTGTAAGGCACGTCAGTGTCTCACATGAACGTATGGCAGCTTCTTCATCGCAACAGTTTTATGATTGTTCTTCTGTCTGTGGATTGTGCATCTGAACATGACGTGCCTACACTTCCCCGGGTAGATAGGTAGGTAGTTGGGCTTGAAAGCTAGCTGAGGTCTTGTCTCTGCAGCCCAGTCTGGAGTATGAAGCTTCTGAACCTTGAAAGAAGTTGAAATTTTGGTCTCTCTTATTGAAGGCGACCGCGCTCACAAACAAATATGTAACTGGCTCGCCAAATCGACTATTTTGAGATCACATCACCCAGAAAGGTTCCAGGCATTGTGAAAGGTGTAGCACTTGCGACCTACATCACAGTCCCCCAACTTGGTAGCGAGCCTAGCACTCCTAAATCACGGATCTAAGGTCGTATGTTCGCTCAGCAGCTCGCAGCACCTTCTTTGTAGACACAACTCAATTCGTCAAAGAGCTACCGTTCCATCTAATTGACGGCAAGGAATTAGAAGACTCATACGCCCATTCTAGCAATATATGTCAAGTTTTACGTTCTCGAGTTGTGAGAAATGGATTACGTGCGTCTAATGAGATCTAAATGATTTCTCATTGGAATACTTTCTGCTAGAGTTGTAGCTCACTGTGAATAGCCTCCTAAAGAGACGGCAATCGGCGATTAAGCCCGCTTGAATGAAAATATGCTATGGCCATTATCTCGAGACAGATCTGGCTAATTGTGCGTACCGAACGAATAAGTTGCCTTATAATGACAGTAGAGTTCTGCAAATAGGGCAGATGCGTCTGGCTCAGGAGAGGTCAGGCAGTGATGATACACCGTCCTCCCTATCCTTACTGCCCCTGATAGTCCTCTCGTTACTCGCATTTTCCATACGCTCGAAAGACCAGGAGTGTTGGCCAACAAAGAGGCTCTGCTGCCCACCCTGCGATCTTCTCACACCCCATATTCTTACCTATGGAGGAGAATGTATGATGCATAGATACTTTGCGTGCTCTTCTCAGGCTTTAGTCCTGTTGGCACTCAGCAGGATCAACCGACTTGCATCGTCTGGGCTCTAGGGGCTCGGATGCGATGACTGTCGCTGCAAGAGCAAGAATAGGCGCCTAGATGAAAAGTCAGTAATTGGTCTTTCCTGCATGTCATGCACATCTTCGAAAAACGCAGTCATGCTTTGGGTGTTTACTTACCATGACCAGGCCTCTGTGCTCAAGCATACTCAGACGGAAGGCTTCGGCCCCAGTGAAGACTGCGAAAGCAATTGTAAGGATCGAGACGGGCTGCATTTTGAAGGGTTTGATGTGTATATTGGAAAGTAAAACGTGATGAATTGGTACCAGACGGGAGAGTAATGATAATATGCTTCCTCTGCATCTGTTGATGGAAGCGAGAATGCTTTATATACTTGCATCATGATGCTCAGATTCTGTAACAACCAATAGGAATGCCAGCATCGGACATCTCACCCGTCGTACACTTTGAGTACACGCGCCTATCGACGCTCTATTCCCGTTGACTTTAGCGTGAAGCAGTTGGAGACTTGGCAACCCTATGTGACCGTAACCACCGACGTAGTGGGGCCGTAAAAGCCAGAAGCGCTCGCTATTTGACCGTGCCTGCCACGGTTGGGTATCAGTGTACAACCGGCGACTTTATAACAAGCTTTAGCCGCAGTTCGGATGACGTTACCGGCGCCGCGGTTGTCAAGCTTATCCATACTTGTTCTTTAGTAAGCAAAACCCATTAGGCAACGTTTTACTGAAGCTGTATGCTTGAAGTGCATTCGGCCATCGAGATGAAACCGTGAAACGGTGGCCGGAGGTGCTTGAGTCAAGAGGCTTCGGTCTCGCTTCCGGAGAAGGCGGATTAGAGACCGCATGAGGGGCTCACCAAGCGTCAACCAATGCAATAGCATTGCACATACGATACCAATGTACCTAAATTCCCGGTTGAATCGTCGGCTGGAACATTGCTATCACATGTGGCTTGGAACCTCTTGTGGCGAGTGTTCATTGCATCGGCCCGTGCCGCGCGGCGTTGCATCGGGAAAAGCGGGTCCAACGGCACCGGTCCGCTCCGGTAGCGTCGGATTTAATTTGTGGACGGGACTCAAAAAACGCCGACGTCGACGTCTCTGACGAACTCAGATTCTCCCAAGAATCATGCGCAGTTAAGTATACTGAGAGCATCACTGAGCAACTTGAACATGATCATGAGGTGAAAGGCAAAGTAAATTGAGTAGGCACAACTGTGCTAGCTGCTTTTACCGAATCAAACTTTCCGGTTGTAGGTCCTCAAAGGAACAAGTTGAAAGGATGAATATTGCTTCTTGGTGATTTGGAGCCGCCAACTTTCAGAAGGCGGGTAATCTTGTTAAACTCTGTCGACTCAGACGAGGCCCATCAGGGTTCTCTCTGGCCCCGCTATGTACCAAATCCATATATAATCCGCGGGTACCTAGCTTACTGCATGCTCATGTACTTCATCTTGTCGAGATTCTCCAAGTGAATCAGTCCGTTCGCAGGCTGAGACTCTGTCAGTGGGAATTCTCACAATCATCAACGTTCAGTCAAGACTCACCGGAATGTATTGCCTCAACTTGACACCCGCCTGCCTGAACACCGCCGCGGTCTGGTCATCCATGCTGTACCCGTGAGCGTACACAACCTCCTCGATACCAACCTGGCAGATCTTTATGCTGCAGGTGAGACAGGGGCAGGTATCGCAGTACAGCACCGAGCCCTTGCGGATGCGCTCCCGTCCGGCTTCAAGAAGAGCGTTCTCCTCGGCGTGGAGACACAGGCACGTCGCCAGCCCGACACCGGAGGAGTTGCCCGAGTTGCAGCGGGAGCAGCCGCCGTCGGAGCAGTTCTGCAGGCCGCGCGCGGTGCCGTTGTAGCCCGTCGAGATGACGCGCTTCTCGTTGCCAACGAGCACGGCGCCGACGCGGCGCTTCATGCAGTTGGAGCGCAGGGAGGCGAGCGTCGCGAGGGACATGAAGTAGGCGTCCCACGTCGGGCGCAAGCGCACGGGGTCCGCGAGGTTGATCTTGCCGAGGGTGGCGTACAGGTGGGCGAGCGAGGAGGAGGTGTTCAGGAGGCGGACAGTGGCGCGGGAGATGAGGGGCTGGAGGCCGTCGTTGGGGTCGTATAGGTGGGTGTCTGAGGCGAGGGCGAAGGACTCGAGGGTGCAGTGGGGGTTGACTGCGGAGCGGAAGCGGGCGTGGCGGACGGTCAGGGGGGCGTCGACGGAGACGAGCATGAAGAAGGGGCGCTTGGCGAGCTGGTCAAGGATGGCTTCGTTGTGGACGTCGGTCATGACGAAGCGGGATTGCCAGCGGGTGGTGACGTATTCCAGGAGGGACTCGGCGGAGGAGAAGTTGAGCTCGTTATCGTTGGATGAGTTGTTGCTGTTGCTGTTGCTAGTGTTGATGTTGGTGCTGCTTGGGTTCATGGAGAAGGAAGGGGCGGCGGCGTTGAGAGAGGGCGTCTCGGAGTGGTCTCCTACGGGGATGCCATTGACAGTGTTGATGGTAAGGGCGTTATCCTGGTTTGGGTGAGGGCAGTCTTGTTTCCAGTGGCCTCTTTGTCTGCAGTTGTAGCAGATGGCGTCCTTGTTGATCTTGTTCTTCTTTTTCTTGTTGTTGTTGGACTGGTTGCGCCGCGCCTCCATGAACTCGTTGGTGTCAGCAATTGAGTGAGCAGGCTCAGGCTCACCCCACGGTTCAGGCTCGGGTGAGAAGCCAAAAATGGGTGCGCGGGAGTCGGTATATGCGTTTTCATTGCGAGGGGTTCCATTGCGGGGAGTGCTGTTACGTGGTGTATCTTCTCTCCTGTGAGGTGGCTCATAGGGAGCTTCATATGATGCGGGCGTCTCATAGCGCGCCGGCGTCACGAACCGGTCATCGCGAGTCTTCTTTTCCTCAGGTTGAGGTTCTCCGCCGGGCGTGTCGAGGCGGAGTAGCTTGAAATCATGGTGCTCGACAAGGTACTGCGCCACCGTCTTCTTGCCGGAGCAAATCCCTGCGGAGAAGTTAGGAAATTTTGTTCATGGAATAGTTGAGGTTGCGCATCTCAAATGAGACCGGGGGTGAGTTGAAGGGCGAGTGTCGCCTTACCACCGCAGATTCCAATGAGCATCTTGCCAACTGTCTGGTTCGGCACAGCACAGCAATATTAGGTTTTAAAAATGGAATCGACGGCAAGGTACAGTTGCAAACGGTCGAACATGAGTTGCGACTGTGGGCTTCGCAGGGCTGCTAATGCATGTGCAAGCTCTGCAACAACCCGGCAACAAGTGTCCAATGGAAAGGCGGTCCACGTCGCGAAGCCAATTCCCGCCAACGCGCTTCTCCCCTTGAGTCGCGTAAAGCGCTTTCCCACTTGGGTCGGCATAGATTACCCCGCGCCTCTTTCCGTTTCCGAGATTTAGCCGGCGGGACACAGGACGCAGGGGCCACTTTCCTAGGTCCAGCTGCGGGCATGACACAATAATGCGCACCCCGTGGCTCTGAGCTCCCCCACCTTTGTCCAGCTGGGCAGGTCCGTCGTCGCAGCCTGGGCGTTGGAGGGGAAGCTACTCTGACCCTTCCTACCTACCTAACCCTACCTCCTGCCTGTCGGGCATCATCTTGCTCTACTTCACTCTTCCAGGTCCTCAACTTCTGCTGCTCCCGTGATCAGAAAAAGAAGGCGTGCTCTGTTTCTAGTGCAGATGACTGATTTCCCATATTCCAGTCAAGCAAGCATACCTTTTTGTCCGGTCGGATTCGACCCTGCCTCTTCCGTCGCATCGCACCTTCCTCCACCAATTGACTCATTCCGTGCCACAACGGTTGCTGCTTCCGTTTGTCACTACCTTCGTCCTTCTTCGTCCTTCGTCGTCCTCTTCTCTCCCCTTCTCTTCTCCCTCGTCCATCAACATCATCCCCAGATTATTCCGGTCAACTCTTCATTCTACCAGAACCACCCCCAAGACACATCACACTACCACTTACGCATGCTAAGCATGGCTGCAATCCAATTCGCCCCTCTCTCTTCAGAGATAGACCTCCCGTTCTACGCCGCCCTCATCTCCTCCAAGCTCGAGCATGACAAACTCGACGATTCGGCGCGTAGGGTTCTGGGCCAGTACACCCCACTGCCCGTTGACCCGGCCCAAAGCTGCAGGATGTCAATTCTTGGCAACGCCCTCACAGCCGACCAGTAAGCAAGACTTTGGGCTCGCGCTGCCCTCATGTTGACCCTCACAGGACTGATGAGGAGAGCAGGCCCGCCCACGAACACGCCCGTGGCGAAGGTTGGATCAAGAACGTCAACACGATTGAGGACTTCAAGAACACGGACAAGCAAGCGATGCTGAAGCTCGCCGCTCGCCATGTGAGTCCAAGCTTGACTGGTTTGCAAGCTGCGTACTAACTGGTGCTAGATCTGGGACGCCATAAACGATGGCACGATTTATTCTGTCCCCTCGCTTCTGTCCTCTTTTACCATTCTTTGTCACACTAACATCAAGAAATACTGCGTGACTTGGTGGACGGCGTACCCCGCCCTCCACTCAGATCCTCAGTGGAAGCGGACAGCCCCGATCGGCCGCCTCGATCCCAAGGAGAGCACGGCGCTCGTCGACCGCGTAGGCACCTGGGCTGCGAACCGCGACAAGAGGCAGAACGGCTTCTTCCTTGCCAAGAAAGCCCGTGGCACAGATGTCAGCGACCTAGACAAGGACGCCAACAGCGACTTGCACGACCTGAATGATACCTTTGGCTATGTCTGGGAGGTGGCAAACCTCGGTGATTTCGAGAACGGCTTCTTCGACGACGTCGCTGATGAGGACCGTTACGTCGCGTTTGTAGACCCGTCGACGTACCCCGAGAACCCGTCATGGCCTCTTCGGAACCTGCTTTGGCTTGTCCGTCAACGCTTCAAGCTGACCAAGGTACAAATCCTATGCTACCGCGACATCAGGGCCAGCAGACACGCTGCCAGAAGCATCATTCTGCCCCTGGAGATGGATCCCGTCGAACCGCTCGCGGTAGCCGAAATGCCCAAGGTCACGGGCTGGGAGAGAGACGCAGAAGGAAAGCTTCGCGCCAGAGTCGCAAACCTCGGCGAGTACATGGATCCGACGAGGCTGGCAGATCAATCTGTGGATCTGAATCTCAAGCTCATGAAGTGGCGCATTTCACCAAACCTGGACCTGGATGCAATCAAGAACACCAAGTGTCTGCTACTAGGGGCTGGCACATTGGGCAGTTACGTATCGCGGAACCTGATGGGATGGGGCGTGCGGAAAATCACCTTCGTCGACTATGGCCGTGTCTCGTACTCCAACCCCGTACGCCAACCTCTCTTCAACTTCGAGGACTGCTTAGAAGGCGGAAAGCCCAAGGCCGTTCGCGCAGCGGAGGCGCTCAAGGAAATTTATCCCGGCGTTGACAGCGAGGGCCACGTTTTATCTGTACCGATGGTCGGACACCCCTTCACGGACGAGGCGAAGACCAGGGGCGACTTCGACAAGCTGAAGAAGCTCATCGACGATCACGATGCTATCTTCCTCCTGATGGACAGCCGTGAGTCGAGATGGCTTCCAAGCGTCCTAGGCAAAGCTGCAGGCAAGATCGTATTGAATGCCGCGCTTGGGTTCGATTCCTACGTGGTCATGAGGCACGGAGCTGAGCCGGAGAATGTCCAGGCGGATGATAAAGAGCGTGCGACGTTGGGCTGCTACTTCTGCAATGATGTAGTTGCACCCGCTGATGTGAGTATCCAGGGTTGAAAAGACAAGTTGCGACTCCTGCTAAACCCTTCTAGTCGCAAAAGGACCAGACACTCGACCAGCAGTGCACAGTTACTCGGCCAGGTGTTGCCCCTATGGCGTCAGCAGCAGTCGTGGAGCTCTTCGCGAGTCTTCTTCAACATCCTCTCAAGCATCACGCTAAGGCGCCTCATACGCATGATGCCGAGAATGACCCTGTTGACCATGCCCTCGGCTTGGTTCCTCACACCGTACGTGGCTACGTGCACAACTTCAGCACCAAAGTGATCCGCGGCCAGTCATACCCCTGCTGCAGTGCTTGTGGCCCTCCGATTCTGGATGCCTACAGACAGGACGGCTGGGGCTTTGTCAAGAGAGCGCTGCAGGAGAAGGACTATGTCGCGGAGCTCTCAGGTCTTGCTGAAGTACAGCGGGAGGCCGAGAGACGGGCAGCTGCGATGGACGACTGGGAAGGTGAAGAGGAGGGTGCTGACGAGGGAGACGGAGAGCTGCTTTAAGCTCAGGTTTAGATTCAAAGTACACTTAGATGGGGAGATGGCGTTTCCATGGCCTGGCACTGTTTCTATAGGTTTACTCAGGGGCGTTGCGGAATATGGCGGCTTTCGTAATGAACTAGCATCATGATGGCTTCAAAGAGAGAGTATTCGTAGTATTGCAATTCTCATTCCAACCCACCAGAACCACCAGGAGGACGCTTGGGGTGCAGATGACAAGGATCCTACCCCACGCTGCACGCGCAGCTGCCCTCGGCCCGTGACCGCTGCAGGCCCTGGGGATGTTTCACAAGCTGCCCCGGACGTTCCGTAGCGCCACTAACTGATCGTCTCGATCACTGGGTGACGATGTGTTAGGCAACGCTATTTTCGTCCTCCATGTCCCCTGAGGTGGCGCGATGCATTTTCCGCTGCGCGCTGCGGGATGACCTGGGACACCCCTAGATTACCTAAGGAGCGCTAATGCGCGGCGTGGTCGTTTCTTTTAGTCAGGTGTCCTCGAACTACGAGGGAGTGAGCATGGGGGTTAGGTACACTGCACATCACGTCTCTTTCATCTCACCGTTCCCTTTATCTTCACTTTTCATCGGTTCTTTCATCTTTTCGTGTTTCTTGAGGTCTCTTTTATACGTGCCCTTAGATGGGAAAGATGTAGATGGCAACTGGGACTTTTGAAGGATCAGGTACTTGTTGTTATTTGCTGAGTAAGAGCTGAGAGTGAGACGCCGACGCGACGACATCGAGGCTGAGGACGGCATCATCGGCTTGCTGTGTTCACAAGGATTTTTAAGACTATCTACGACCGTCACGTGGGCGACGCATATTACGTTACTTTTACCTTTCGCCGATACACCGAGGAGCTGCTGGTGCAGCATCAAGGAATCAAGAAGCATGGCGCTCCTGCGCACGTTTGTCCGCCGTCTGCTCTCCGATCAGCCCGAGTCTGTCCACGACTACCTCGGCGTCGTGGTTCCGCTTGAGGAGGCGCATCTGCACAGCCACTCGGCGCGTATAGGCCGCTGCGAGTTTGAGGAGCGCCCGGGACATGAGGACGACGACGGCGACGATGAGGATGGCAAGGACCAGGGGGAGAGCACGGGGATGTTGGAGATGAGCGCGGCGGAGTATACGATTGAAGGGCTGAGGAAGGAAGTTCGGAGGGGCGGGAGGGGGATGTGGACGGAGTATGAATGTGAGTTATCTGCGTGATGGGTGAGCTTTGATGAGATGGTTAATGGGGGGGGGGACAGTGAAATCCAAGCTTGTCAACAAGGCGATTCAGGATATCGGGATGGGGAGGTATAACTGGCAACTCTTCATCCTATGCGGCTTTGGATGGTTTGCGGATAAGTAAGTACATCTTAACCCTCTCACTCATCAAACTTCACTAACCATGTTGCCAGCTTATGGATGCACGTGAGTCTTCACCATCCTTCCCCTCCCGCATCCTCCCAACTGACAACCACCAGGGCGTCTCCCTAACCCTCCCCTCCCTCTCCGCCGAATTCGCCATCTCCGAAAAGACCGTCCGCTACACCACCTCCTCCATCTTCCTCGGCCTGTGCTTCGGCTCCTTCGTCTGGGGCATCGGCTCCGACGTCCTCGGCCGCCGCATCGCCTTCAACATGACGCTCCTCATCACCGGCGTCTTCGGCATCCTGCTCGCCTTCGCGCCCTCCTGGGGCTGGGTCTGCTTCCTCTTCGCCTCCCTCGGCTTCGGCGTCGGCGGCAATCTTCCGGTGGACGGCGCCCTCTTCCTCGAGTTCCTCCCCGACGCGTCCAGCTCGCTGCTCACCCTGCTGTCCGTGTGGTGGCCCGTCGGCCAGCTGAGCTCGTCGCTGGCGGCGTGGTATTTTATTGTGAACTGGCCGGCCGACCAGGGCTGGCGGCGCTTCGTGCTGACGATCGGGCTGGTCACCTTCATCATGTTCGTGGTGCGCTTCTTCGCGTTCCGGCTGTTCGAGTCGCCCAAGTTCCTGCTCTCCAAGGGGCGCCAGGCGGAGGCCGTGGCCGTGGTGCACGGCATCGCGTACCGCAATGGCGCGAAGACGTGGCTCACGGAAGAAATCCTCGACGCGGTGGTGGAAGGTGTCGCCACCGCCGACGACGACGGGACAACCGCCTCCGGACGCGCGAGGACCGCCGGCGTGCTCAAGGATAAGATGAAGTCCTTCTCCGCAGACCGGCTGCGCCCGCTCTTCAAAACTCGCACCCTCGGCCTCGCGACCGCGATCGTGTGGTTCGTCTGGGCGACCATCGGCATGGGCTACCCGCTCTTCAACGCCTTCCTCCCGCAGTACCTCTCCCACGGCGGCGCCGCGCCGCCCGAGGGCAGCCCCGACGCGGGCGCGACGCCCATCACGCCGGCCACGTACCGCACCTACGCCATCACCTCCGCGGTCGGCGTGCCGGGCAGCCTGCTGGCGGCGTACCTCGTCGACCACAAGTCGCCCTGGCTCGGGCGGCGGGGCACGCTCGCGTGCTCGACGTTCGTGTCGGCTGTGTTCCTCTTCATGTTCGTCAAGTTCGGCACGTCGCCCGCGAGCCAGCTGTTCTTCAGCTGTGTGGAGAGCTTCTCGCAGAATATCATGTACGGCGTGCTGTACGCGTTCACGCCCGAGATCTTTCCCGCGCCGGTGCGCGGGGCGGGGACCGGGGTGGCGAGCTTTTTGAATAGGGCGATGGGGCTGATGGCGCCGGTGCTGGCGGCGAATATGCCGGGGGACGGGACGACGACGCCGATTTATCTGAGTGGTGCGCTGATTTTGGCGGCGTTTGTGGGGATGTGTGCGATTCCGATTGAGACGAGGGGGAGGCAGAGGTTATAATAGGATTGTGTGGTTTATGTGAAGGGGGGTTCGGAGGGGATAAAGGAGTTTAGAGCAGACGTCTCTGGAGACGTTGGGTATAGATTTGTAAAATGGATTGATGTGTTTGGCCAAAGTTGTGTCCTGGATATGCAAGACTGGCTGTGAGTATGCCTCGTACGGCTCATATCCCAGCTCATCACAGATGATTTTCATCCCCCGAAGCCCTAGTCTCAAGTCCGGTCCCTTTTGCTTCTAATCCCTTTCCCTCTTCTGACCTCAGTGACCCAGAACCCGCATCACATCAGCACTTTCGCAAAAGCATCTCCCAAGCCCCTCTCCACAAGCCACCCCTCCACAGCCTTCATATCCCCCCGATTCGCCCGCTGCCCCCTCCTCTCCCCCACCGAGTCCGTGATCTCCGTCATGTCCGCAAACACCCTCTCCACGCCCCCACCAACCTCTCTATGCCGCTCGCTGACCTTCTTGTGGTGCGCCGGTATATCCCCCCACGACTCCGTCTTGATGAAGCGCATGTAGTCATCCACATTCTGCGAGCCGCCCTCGAGGCACAGCAGGCCGGGTTTCCCCGCGTAGAGGAAGCCCGTGAGGCGGTACCGCGGGGCGTGGATGATGAAGTCGTCGCGCTTGGAGCGGGTGGAGATGGAGGGGAAATAGAACCACACGCGCACTAAGGGTCCTCCTCCCGAAGCAAGGGGGTCTGAAGGGGCGGCTGCTGCGGCTGCTTCCTCTGCGGCTTGTGAGAGGTGTGCGGAGGTTGAGGCGGCGATGGCCTCGATTGTGCTGAAGAGGTCCTCGTCCTCGGGGATGAGGGCGTTGAGAGTTGTGGTGGCGGCGCGGGAGAGCCACGGGGGCTGCTGGATGCGGACTTTGATGTGTGGAGGGTCCTCTGGGGTGGCGGGCGCTGTGTGTGAGAAGGGGACTGTGATGTCGAGGGGGAGGGTTTTGTCCTCGGACTCGGGGATGCATAGGTTGAGGAGTAGTGTTACGCTGGGCAGTGTCTTTCTTAAGGAGGATGAGTCTGATGAGCCGTTTTCGAGATCAGATTTGAGAGTTTCCAAGAGGGTAGATGAGTCTTTGTCGAGCGTCACTTCATCTTCGGTTGGATACATGGCCATTAAGAGATCGATCTGGCCGATTTGGTGCTCGATGAGGTCTGGGGGCAGAAGGTGCCATGAGGATGTAGTTGCCATTTTGAACTGATGTCTCGAGAGCTTTGCCGATCGTAAGAGTGAAGATGAGAGGCTGCGATGGTGAGTATCTCAGTCCGATCCCGGTCACTTCGTGATGGTTGGAGGGGCATTGTGGATGAAGGGTTTTTGGGTGCGCGCCACAGCCTTCAGCCACAGACGCCACATCTTGAAGCTGAGAGATCTCAATAATAAGCTTGTTTATTTTTAGATCTGCCACCTCAAACTGGCCACGGCTGCTTTTCGCAGCAGTGGTTGATGGGTTGGCAATTGAAAAGACAGAAAAAGACGTGGTATTTGTATGGGTGTCTAAGAACCATGGTATACATGTATAAAGAAGGCAAAGTCTAGACCTCATCTCACGTTCGGTTACCCTTCGCGCCAGCAGGCGCATCGACTCTCCTCTTGCGGAATGAGTTGCCCATCGCATCTCTGACCATCGGATCCGCCCGAATCGTGTTCTGCACAAGCCAATCCTTGACCTTGGCGCGCACGCTGCTCAGAGCCTCCTTGTCGCCCATGAACGGCGTCATCTCCATGTCCAACAAGCGGTTCGCCTCGCCGTCCAACCCGCGAACCAAGTTCTCAAGCCTCTGCAGGCCCTCGTCGACAGCAGCCGCCGATCCCTCGGCAGCCCGCTGCGCCGCCTGGCCCTGCGGGTTCAGCAGCGGCCCGATCTGGCTGAAGGCAATGTACATCGTGACCGCCGCCTGACGCGCGAGCGACACGAGCTGGAACTGTAGGTACGGCGGGCGGCGGAGGATGGTGCTCAGCGCCGTGTTGGCCATTGCGAGGTAGGGCGGCATCTCGGGGCGTGTGACGACGATGAGCTCGGCGACGAAGAAGGTCAGGAGGACGACCCAGCGCCAGTAGCGGCCCCAGTCGAGGTAGCCCAGCAGGCCGAGGCCGTAGGTGGCGGCGGCGGCGATGCCGTAGTGGGGGATGGTGCCGGAGAAGACGCCAGCGGAGACGAAGTCGTAGACGGTCTTGCAGTTCTGCCAGTTGCCGACGACGGGGCCGAAGCGCTCGTAGGCGAAGCGGCGGTTCGGGTCGGAGAGGGTCTCGGAGGCGGTCTTGAGGTGCATGAAGCGGGCGGCTGCGGCGGACGAGTCGCCGGTTTGTTTGTCGGGGTGGTAGACGGCGGCGAGGCGGCGGAAGCGGGACTTGATGATGCGGACGGGCGCGGAGGCGGCGACGTCGAGGTCGGTGTAGAACGTGCCCTGGCGGCGGAGGGTGTGGTCGGCTTCGATCAGGGTGTAGAGGAGGTAGGCGGAGACGACGAGGATGTAGATTCGGCGGCGGTGGATGGCGTATTTCGCGGAGCCGGGTTGGGGTTTCGGGTCGCCGGCGCGGATCGCGAGGCCATAGTAGATTGATTGGACCCAGGAGGTTGCTAGCTTTGGGGGTGGTTAGTGATGTAATTCTCAAGACGAGGATGCAGAGGGGATGGGTCGCGTACGTTGGGCAAGAAGGCCCAGCCTATGAGGGAGAGCGCATTCGACATTGTGATTGAATGGTCATTCCCGAAATGACGGACGTCGCGCGACTGCGGCCAGAGTGCAGAGGAATTTGGCTGTCCGAAGGCGGGCGGGGAGTGTGGACGTGAAGCTGGCAAGATGATAACTTGGCGATACGGCTTGTTGACTTGCTGGCGTTTTGACGCAACCGGTACCCACATCGAAAGCTGACCTCATCCCGTCTCTTGCAGGCAGGCACAGCTGGCCTGGGCATTGATCCCTGTCGTCCCATGGTCAGATGAATGTGATTGGAGGGGAGCAACCAAGCTCCATCTAAGTGGGGCGCTGTCCGTTCAGTGTCCCCCATTTTCGTCCCTTCAGAGTTCCCGGACGAACACCGTCACCTTCGTTCTGACTTGTCACACTTTGAGAGTGAGTTGTGCGACCGACATTAAGTTTCTTCTGCACTTTCGATCCCGTTGCGTTCATGTTTGGGGACATAGGTTGAAGTTGACGTTGAGTTTAAGTCAGCCGACGAAATTTGGAAAAGCCGTCAGAATCAGGGGCTGCCGTCAGAAGTTGAGGTGCGAGTGGCAGCGGCTTCCATCAGCCAGATTCAAGCCACTCGTCAGGCGACTTCAAGTAGTACATGTAGTTAAAGCACCACAGATGGAGGCAGGGCGGCGGCTGTGGTGTTGGTACTCATAACTTTTGTGTTTGCCCGATGGCCCTTTATGTAGGATAAGCTATGCATGGTCCAATCAGCACCTCGGGATACAACGACTACGTGCCAGACCGCGACAGGAGTCTTGGACTCGGTTTGGGTGAGACTTGTCTCTTGCATTCTCCCCGCGGGTCTCAAGGCTATTTGGTGGGCTTTGCCGGGTGAAGCAAGCCGCGATATCACCAATCTTCTAGCTCTTGGATCCTCTGGGATCTCTTCACGACATCTCAACTACGTAAGGACACCTCGAGCATGCCGCTTCCAGACCGCACGAAATCTGTTCCACGCCTCCGCCACCGTTTGACATCGCACGTTCCATAGTCACCGCCAATCCCCCAGCATAACTCCAGGCTGGTACCTCTACAGACGCAAGGACTGACCAGGACAGATGTCGCCAAACGTAGAAGTGAAGGGGCAGCCGATTTGGTATCCAAAGCGGCCACGTCTCCATCGCAAACGACTATGCGGGGAGCTGGTGGCCTGCATATGCCATCAGTGAGTCCGCTTCCCGTTGTCTTTTGACACTCAGTCCAATCAAGAGAGAAAATCGACTCCATCGACACTTTCTTCAAAGCCAGTGGCAGAGCTGAAGTCGTTCCGATTGGCTGGATGCTAGTCCTCTCCCGTCGTTGGCTGCAACTTGAGGAGCATCAACCCGAAAGAGCTTTGCATCTAGCGTCCGCTCTTCCCGTCACTTTTCCTTGATTATTCCATCCACGACCTATCAAAAGCCTGCAGACATCTGCGCAGCTGCTCTTTGCTGGCTGCAGACTTCAAAGTCCCGGTCGGCCACGACGCAGGAGCCACTGTCCGCACCTGGTTTTGCGGCTTGGCAGGAACAAACGGCGGACAACGGTACACTCCGTTGCGTTGACAGCGTCCGCCCCCGACTTTGTGGCCCGAAAAAGGCAAAAAAGGGGCATTTTACTAAAAAACCACTAAATCGCCCTTAACTTCACACTTTAATAACTCTATGCGTACACAATGCGCGTAAATAAAAAATATATTAATCGATAGCCCTTAATTAGGTGATTATAATGATATCTTTTTTATTCTCGCGCATTGCGTACGTATAGAGTTATCTAAGTGTGAAGTTAAGGCTAATTTTAAGGGGTTTTTTAAGTAGATAGTTTAACGTAATACGCTAGGGGTTTCGTTTTTTCTTTTTAACGTTACGTTAAGTGTCTACTAACTTAGAAACCCCCTTAAAACCCCCTAAACTTCACACTTTAATAACTCTATACGTACGTAATACGTGAGAATAAAAAAGATATTATTATAATTACCTAATTAAGGGCTATCGATTAATATATTTTTTATCTACGCGTATTGCGTACGTATAGAGTTATTAAAGTGTGAAGTTTAGGGTGTTTTAAGGGGTTTCTAGGCTAGCGGAAAATTTCCCTCCCGGGTCAAACTTGGGGGCGGACGCTGTCAACGCAACGGAGTGTAGCGGACGACGACAACGACGACGACGAATGGCAACAACGACCGGCGATGGCGACCATGGAACCAAGAGGCGAGCTCCTTCCAACTGAAAGCCCAATTTGCTGCCTTGCTTAAGCCTTGCTTGACGCACCCATTCCTTTAACGCAGCTCCGACGAGCTTCTCCCCAGACATCATCTTCAACGACCATGCACTGAATACTCAACGCTTTCTTTCAAACATACCAAGATCGATGAAGGAGGACGGCAGCGACACTTAGGATGGCGGCGTCAATTAGGCGACCTTTCATGGCACCATGCACGCGCGATGCCATCCACTGGCTCCGTCTTTCTGGTTCGCGAAGCAGCTTCCCGCTGAAGACCCAGTCGAGCAGTTTCCCTCTTCGTCCAGGGCATACAGACAAGCGACGATGGAGGGTAAAAGTCAGGAACGCCCTCGCCGCCGTCGTCGTTCGTTCTCTTCTCTCATCATCGTCACTCGGTTCTGGATATTCTCCCTGTTTATTCACTACAACCACAACGCAGCTATGAGGCTGACTTCTGTGCTCCCTTTGGCTTTTGCCGCCATCGCCCTCATCGAAGGTGTCAAGCGTGACGCGCAGAATACGCACACACCTGGTCCAGGTAGATCAAACCCAGACTCTCGGCAGTGTCATCCTTGGGAATCCCTCAAGCCCGAGTACGTAAACCACATGGCCCAGCGACAAGCTGCTTGAAGCCACATACACTAAACTCAGTCGTTTGCAGGGATGATTAGTGTAGTGTGGACATTGAACTTCTCTACGCTTTCTACAGCAGCTCTTTCTTCACTAGTTGGGTCGATCAGGCTCTTGGAATGGTGCAGCCGACGCCTACGCTTGCCAATCGTTCCATGACCTCCCAGGACGACGACAATGGTCACAACAAGTACGATGACAAGATCAACAACCTCATTGCTCTACTGGTCATCGCCCAGGAGAAGTTTGCCAACCACACCATCACTCGTCCTACGAAGCGTTCTGTCGAGGGTTCTAACCAGCACGACATCAACGCCATCTTGGTCAAAATCCTTGACCGCATCGTCAAGGCCCAGGAGGATCCTAGCGAAAGGGACATCGAACTCATCTGGACTGCTCTTCTACAGCGTCTCGTCAAAGCCCATGAGGATGCCGCGAAGCCGTCCAACCCCTGGACCGCACCGACAAAGCTGACCGCCGCAGCATCGATTATCACCCTCGTCATCGGAGTTCTGAACTTCTTTAAGGACAGAATCATCTCGCTGGACTGGCGAATCTGCGGCTGGCGTCTTGCTTCTCTCGTCTTATGGATCACCGGCTGGGAGGCGGCCACTCAGCTTAAGGACAGGCTGAGTGTCGTCGAAAAGGCTATTTCTGGCAGAGCGAACGTCGAGCCTTTCATATCGGCAACAGCGTCGGACAACCCCATGCAATGCCTGAAGACTCGGGTCGCTAACCTCAACACTGACCTCGGAAAGACAACAAAGGATACTACTGATCTTGGCACTAACCTTGGTAATGACATCACTCGGCTGGACAAGCTGGTGGCCGATAAGGCCACTGAACTGAAGAAGCTGGTAGGCGACAACGACGCCGACCTGGAGAAGCGAGTTGATGGCAACATGGTCAAGCTGGAGCACCGGGTGAACAAGAACACCGCCGACCTTGGTAGCCGTTTGGACAAGAAAAGCGACGAGTTTTCGAAGAAGCTGGGAGACCTGGAAACTTCTCTTCAGGTTCACAAGGACATGGCGGTATCGTTGGCACACAACTGATGCGTCTTTTGCAGTCACGTTTAGGTAACCCACACTCCTTCATCACTGTTCGTCTCTTGTACTGATCAAATGCCCAGTCGTTGAACTGCCAGCAGTTGTTTGTACCAGTCATTCAATCCGAACTCGAGGAAGGGTGTCAATTTGACACAGATGAAGAGTTTGAGTTAGCGAATCGAACGCTGTTATGATTTTGGCATGGGGAACTCCTAACACACTCTTTTGGTTCTCAACATTCAGACATAACCCTTAGAAAACTCAATCCAGTCTTTACCGTTTCTGCAGCCAGTACTTTCACACCAGAACAAATGTTTAGTTTCGTTGTCTGACTTCATTTCGTCTAACACAGGATCCATCATTGTAACGAGTGACTCGCGCCATATTCTCTTGCCGTCCTTGAGTTCGATATTATTGGAGTGAAGCCGTGAAATAAATATCTGATTGTGCGTTCTGTCGAGATGATAGATGTTGTTACAACCCCTACACGCGATAACATGCTGGAATAACCTAGAGGGAATGAAGTCGTTTTCTTCTGACCTGCCGAGGCTGTCGCATTTCCGACCTCCCCATCCCTCTCTATCGAACGGCACCAGATTCCCAACGCGACTGTCCCCTCCCAAGCAATGACAATACGTTGGGTCTAGCGCTCGTAGAATCTGGTCATTGTGAGGATTGGAATGAGCACAAAATAGTTTACCAAAGGCTTGTTCGAATTCATCGAGCTTCTGGCGGAGAAAGGGCACTGTGATCACGCCGGCTTTGGGCATCGAGAAAAGCGGCAGGCGCCAAGCGTAACATACCCGGAACGCCCCTTCTCCAACGCCCGGACGCCTTTCCAGAGATAGCGTCGGCGGTTGAATAGCACCATATGAATGGTAATCGAGGCCTTCTGCGAGGGCTAAAGCTAAAGCCTTGCACTTGCCACAACGCTCTAGAGGATAGCCAAAGTCGCCAGGCATCGTATCGTTGCCCTTGTCGCCCGGGTTGGCCACCTCTTCCCAGATAGAGGATGCGGAAACTGTGAGGTGACAACAAAGTCGCAGATCAGCGTCTGAAAGGATGCACCGACGGGTTTCTGGGGGCTCTTCCCGCTGCGAGTGAGTAAAAACCATCCTGGTGTGATTCGTCTTGCAGGTAGAGCAATACAAGTCCTTCATGTTGCTGAAACTGTCAGACTTGAAGCTGGGCGTTTTCCGTTTTTCTAGACACTTGTCGCAGAACGCCCAGCGTTTGGCTCTCAAAACGGTCTTTTCATCTTTTTCAAACCCGGGATCTCCGCGTTGAACTTGCCACCGTTTTCGGTTGAGTCGGTGAAGCTTCTGAAACGTCCTATCCTGGTATATACGCCAAAATGTGAAAGATACTTGACGTAACATGTAGAGATCGTCGATCTCTATAGTTGCCATTATCTGAAGAAGAAGCTCGTCTGGAAGCCGGAGTATTTGGCTATTCTTTAGGTTGCGGTCGAAGCTGATCTCCCAAGGGGTCCGTCGATCTAAGGCGATCATCTGAGTGGATTGGCGTGATTCGGCGGGCTGGGTTTGAAGCACGTTGAAACTGCTTTCGTTTTCCTTTGAACATCTTTTGCCGAAAAGAAGGGATAGGATAGTGGCTGGGTCGCAGCACCCGCCTGGGAGCTTCGGGATAAACTTCATAGTGTTGATAGAAAGAGCAGGTGGAGGTTCTGGCTGAGCGAGTGAATGGTCTTGAGTAAAGAAAAAGAAAACTGCTGTTTTGTAAATTGATTTAACCATTTCGTACTACCTGGATGTCGCATTGACACAAGGTTGGTGGACTGCGATTAGATTTTGCCTTCCGACGGACCTACCGCCGTATGGCGCTTAGCCTCCGCGAGCAGGCAGCGAAGGGCCAGGGCTTCATTTCAAACTTAGTTTACATAGCTAGGGGAGATAGCGAGCACTGTGCGCGTGCGCTGGATCCTGACGCTTACGCTCGCAGTACCTCGTGTCTGGTGGCAGCTCGTCAGAGTCTCTCTCTCATGCGGCCGGCATAGCCATACAGAAATCTATGTGTTCTTCACGCCGTCTTCCTCCAACCGCATGCACCGGCCCGGCATGAACCCAACCCCTAAGCGACTGAAATCAGACACCTTCTTCGAATGTGTACGGGTAGATGGACTGGACCATCATGGCGCTCAGTTGAAGCCAGCCGTTTCCAGAGTAAGGGTAATCTTAGATATGACTGTCTACATCGGAGCTCGCGACTCCCAATCCTACGACAACTTCTGGCTGACCACTCATCATTTTTGCACACCGAAAAGTTATCATGCTCTGAGTACTTCAGAGATGTTCTCAGCCTAGTCCGAGGTATGCTAGTGATTGAATCCAGCGACTATTTTCCCACCCAAAGTCAGCACAAAAACTGTGGGTAAGTGCACGGCATCTTGGAGAAAGCATACAGAAGATGTGTTATCGACGAGGATTATGCCATCAGTAATAAGTGATTATGTCGAATTCATCATTTCGAGATTCATTCCATCATGTATGCGCAGTTTTTATTGTTGCCCATCAAGTTGGTACACGACGTACATCAATACGACGAAGCAAGCTAGTATTTCATCTTGTAATGGAATGAAAAGAAATATGGGATGGGCTGGCATTAAGAAAGCAAGAGCATCATGGGACGAACTGTGTTCTTGTTATTTTACTTATTTTCAGTCGAGATTGGCAGACTCCCTTCTTCCGGAACTGCGTGTTCCAGAAACTGCCTTTCTTTTCTAGCACAGAAATGCGTTGGCACTTTCAATGTCATCCTTACCATTTCTGCACTGAACATCTTCACACCAAAAAAGGTGCCGTGTTCCCTGATCTGACCAAGGGTCACAGGAGGCAGTATCGAATAACATCGCAAACTCATTCTCCCAAATCTTTGCGCCCCCTATCACTTCCAGGCAGGTCGACGAAAGGCGTGATAAAAATATCTGGTCACCCTTCCTCTCCCATCTGTAACGAATACATCGCTCATCGCACCTCACGACATGCTTGCCCCGCATGCGTTTGCCCTGGTTCGGCCCTGCAACCTCCATACAACGCCGAGTACCCCATCGCTCTCTATCATAAGGGACTACCCTTCCAATTCTGCTATCTCCTCCTAAACAGCAGCAGTGTCTCGGGTCGAGTGTTCTGAGAAGCCGGAGGTGATTGTGCCTGAAATGGACACACAGGGCGTCGCCGTATCTCTCTTCAAACTCATCTAACTTCTGCACTAAGAAGGCGTACGTGACGGCGCCGTCTTTCGGGATTGAAAAAAGAGGCAGCCTCCACGAGAAATCGAAGGTATAATCGCCAGTGCCGTACATATACCCACATGTCGGCGGATTTATGTATCCATGGCTGTCTTCAGGAGCGCTGCGGCGGGCTGAAGCCTTGCATTGACTGCAGTGTCTCAACCTTCGGCGTACATACCTGTACCGACGGCTTCCAGGGCTCGAAACCCTGTCCCAGATGGAGGATAACGCGACATCGATGTGCGGGCAGAGTTGGATAAATGCGCTCGGCATGATACATTGACGTGGGCGCTGTGCGAGGTGTTGCCTGCGCTCTTGGCGAGGGAACAGTATCTTTTCGTGGCACGAGTTGCAGTATCGGCATATTAATGAGAAGAATCTTTGGAAATATATTCTATGATCCTGGTAGCATCGAGCTGTCCGTCTCTTGAAGCATGGATCGCAGAATGCGTGTCTCTTTGCGCGCAGAACGGTCTTTGCGTCGTTCTCGAAACCGTCTGTCTTCTTGCGTTGCCAAACGCTGATGCGTGTCTTGCGGTGGAACTGGCTGAATATCTCGCTTTGATAGATGCGCCAAAAGGTAAAGGAAACCTGGCGTAACATGTAAAGGTCATCCGTAGCTACGATGAGTAAGATTTGAAGTAGAATCTCCTCAGGAAGACGGAGAAGTCTGCTCTGTTGAAGGTTGCGGTCGAAGTTGATCTCCCACGGAGGGGCTTCAGCACGTCCTTCGGGGATGGGGAAGTTTGCGAAGACAGTTGGTTGTTCGAGACACGGTGGTACAACGGATACGTCGCCTTGGGTTGATTCAGACTTGGTCGGCTCGACTGGAAATGGCGCGGGCTCTTTATGGTTACAGCAGTCGGCATCTTCGGCGGGAAAGTTCACGGGATCGAATCTCTTCGGCTCTTCGACGACTTGTGGCGGAGGCGTTGTTGTCCCTGCATTTGACAAGGCAGATTCTCAGCTTTGTTGAGAGGAAGCATCTTCGGCCTGAGCCTCTGCGACTACAATCTGGCGAGTTGGCGAAATCTGCTCTTTGATGATGATGCAAAGGATGATGACAGGAACGCACCACGCGGCCAAGGCAGTCGTCATGGCGCGGGCATATGGATATGCAAGAGTCATGACTCCAACTTGAAAACAGTCAAAGTTTAGAAAAACTTTTATCAGTACATGTTATACAACACCTGGATGGCGTATCGCCAGAGAGGTTCATGGATTGCCACAGTATCCTCATAAGTCTCGCAGCGCAAAGACCATTTGAGGTCACCAAGGGCTCCTCAAGTCTCAAAAAGTCGCCAACGGGTTGACAGATCCAATTGCCCCGATTCTTCATGCCTTTGGAGAAAGAGTTGCCCTTCTAGACTCGCTCCGTCTCTCAATCGTTGGAGCCGGCCGGTCGGCCGGAAGGGTGGGTCATCCGCGGCGCACCTGCTCCGATAAATCGGAGGTCAATGGCCGATCGCCGGCAGCACTGGCAGACTGAGAATTGTGGATTCAAAAATAGATCACCTGCCTCCAAACTCCACCAAAAGTCATAAGCCGTCGGCCCGGAAGGAGGAAACAGCGCTACGACTTATGCCAATTATGCCACAGAGTAGGGACTGTCGCAGTAACGACGCAACTTTACCAGCCGATCTGCCGCGGGCGGGAAGTGGGGTTACGACTGCCGGCCTCTCTCCCGACCACCTCGTAAATTCCGTCCTTCTCCTTACCCTAAATCCCCGTAAGTCTCGCCTGGACCCAAAGCTTCGCTTTCGCAAGCCTGCTGTCGATCATTTTTTGACCAATGGTGTTGCCCTGCATATGTCGTGTCATGCCAGCGTAACGAGGGCCGGTGTCCGCCCAAGAGCCCGAGGACCCAGTTCTCGTCCGAACGGGTCATTACCTAAGCCCGATGAACTACTCGCCCTGTTCGAAATAGGAAAGTGCACTCCTTGGCGCTTGGTGGGGTCGAGTTGCTGTAGATGGATATGTTGAAGTTGTCGATAGCGGATGGCTGAAACGCCGTGTCACGATGTATGCTCTGAAGGTCAAGCGTTCGGGGTCGTCAGTACTTGCGATAAGCGTATTCGTATTCGTCTCAATCTTCTAGGACTTCTCATGATCAATGCATCGAGCAAAATGGTTATAAGTCCAGAGAAAACGTCAACCTGATCGTCTCATCAGTCACTTACAGCAACATCCGAACCAGCAATCTCATAATCATCAATCCTGCAGCGTTCGAGATGGCATCGAAACCTTCAGCTTCCGCATTAGCTGATGGCAGCTTGCCAGTCTCCTTGGATAGCTTCAGACTCTCCTCCGAGGCTTGGAGTATACTCGCCGCATTGTTGGCCGCGGCCCTAGCCTACAAGATCTGGAGCGATCACAAGTTCAAGTTGCCACCACTCATCAACCCGCCACAAACGTTTGACCTCAGTGGAGCGGCTGTCAAGAAGGATTTTGTTCAGAGAAGCAATGAACTCATCCAAGAAGGATCGAAGGCATTTGGGGGAGAGCCATACAGCGTGATGTCCGACACCGGCCGCGTGATTATGCTGGCCCCGAAGCATGTCGACGAGATTCGAAACGACCCGAAGCTGAGCTTTCTGAAGAACACGGAGCATGTAGGTACACATGTTTGAGATATCAAGCTGGTACTGACGTCGATGGTGTAGGATTTCCACGCTTACCTCCCTGGTTTCGAACCATTCGGAGCGGGCAATGCGATCCAGATTCTCATCATGGTTGCCAAGAAGCAGCTCACTAAGTTTCTGGGTAGGCTTCCCATTCAATCTATTGTACTACTTGTCTTATATCGTGGTCTAACCCATCCGCCTCAATAGCGAAGATCACAAAGCCACTCTCTGACGAGACCGCGTTTTCCTTCCAAACAGTCCTTGGAGACTCGACAGGTATGCACCACCCAACCATAAACCCCACTCCTTTCTAACATCGGCGGGTGCAAAGAATGGCACGAGGTCGGCTTGGGCCATTCCATTCTCAACGTAGTCTCCCGCCTCTCGTCCCGCGTCTTCCTCGGTCCCGAAATCTGCCGCAACGAAGAATGGCTCAACATTACAGTCATGTACCTCGTGGACTCTTTCATCGCGGCCGAAAGACTTCGCATCGTTCCGAAGCCCCTCCGACGCATCTTCCACTGGTTTCTCCCAGAGTGCCAGCGTGTTAGAAGTCACGTCGCCCAGACCCGCTCCATCATACAGCCCGTAATCGATGCCCGAGCACGCGAGAAGCGCGCCGCAGTCGAAGAGGGACGTCCGATTCCAACATACGATGATGCGATTCAGTGGGGCGAGGAGGAGTCCGCGAGGTCGAAGTATGACCCGGGGATCTACCAGGTGGGTGTTTACCCTGTCAAGGCTACTCAGTCAGCCTTTGCTAACTGGACCAAATCTTAAGCTTGCCATGGCCGGAGCAGCGATACATACCACGACCGATCTCATGACGCAGCTGATTCTGAACATCCTTCCGAGACCTGAGTTGTTGGCTGCGCTGCGGTCTGAGATGATTGATGTTCTAGGGAAGGAGGGCTGGGCGAAGACGTCGCTTTACAACCTCAAGCTCATGGACAGTGTGATGAAGGAGACCCAACGAACGAAGCCAATCCAGTCAAGTGAGTCAAAAAGCCCCACGAAGCCTGCATACTTACAAGCTGACAATTTCATTCCAGTTTCCATGGGCCGCATCGCCGACGCCGACGTCCACCTGTCTGACGGAAACCGTCATCCCTAAAGGCATGAAGGTCGCTGTCGCCAATACCTCGAGACACGACTCCACCATCTACGAGAACCCCCTCGAGTTCGACGGCTACCGTTTTCTGCGCATGCGCCAGACACCTGGAAAGGAAAACCAGGCGCACTTCGTTACAACGAGTCCAGACTCTCTTGGCTTTGGCCACGGGCAGCATGCCTGCCCGGGACGTTTCTTTGCCGCGAACGAGGTCAAGATTGCCATGTGCCACTTGCTTCTGAAGTATGATCTTGAGCTGGTGCCCGGGTCCGATTCCTCGGTGCAGGTGCACGGCTTCAGTCTGAACTCAAATAGAGGGGCGAAGATTAGAGTGAGACGGAGGAAGGAGGAGATCAACCTGGAGAGCCTGTGATTAAATCATTTTCAGCTGAAGTTTAGACTTTTAAAAGAACAATGTTGAGGATAGATGTTGACCCGTTGCTGCTTGGACCCTGGTGGAGGAGAATTAGGCCGTCGGCTCCCGGAGCATCTTCTAGCACGGTCCCCACTAACTTCTTCAATGATTAGTGAACACTTCTGAGAACAAACCCTCAGCTTCAGCCTCTGCAACTCCTGATAGATCCCTTGTTTCGGCCGCTTCGGCGGAGATGCAAAGTCAGATGCGTCTGTCTTCGTAATCTGGGTTGCTGGGCACTGGCGCGGCTCAATCATCGGGGACCTCCTTCGGTCGGTCGAAAGCTAAAGGGCAACCCTTGTGTTTCTGAAGCTTTCAGAAAAGATCGTGCGATATAAATGTACGTTCTCCAATGATGGAGTTCTTGCTGCTGCTCGTAGTTTCACAATAAGGACCCCATTCGTTTCTTGCGAGTCACTCTACATACTCGCCACCTTGAAGATGTCAATTCTCCTTCCCTTGACGGCGGCTCTAGCAGCTGTCGTATACGGACCCACTCAGTTCACCGACAAAATTGTCGAAAGTCGGTTCGGTTCCCTCATCCACGGACGTGATGGGGCCAAGGTGTTATTGGGCCTGGCTGTAGGCCTCGGTGTTGTCAAAACTATCAACAACCTCTCTAATAAAGTAGCGTTGAACAACTGGCGCATGAGAGCACACAAAGGCTGGGTATGGAACAAGGAAGTCGCCGTTGTGACAGGCGGTTGCGGTGGCATCGGCAGAGAACTTGTCCTTGGCCTCGTCAAAAAGGGGGTAAAAGTCTCGATCCTCGACCTCGCGCCTATTCCCCCAGACATGGAGAGCGACCCCGCAATCTTGTACATCAAAACAGACATCACCTCTGCCGAGGCCGTTGCCCAAGCAGCCAAGACTATCCGAACATCTTTCAGGGCTCCCTCGATCTTGATTAACAACGCCGGCATCGCATCTCCGCACACCATCCTCGACACCCCAGCCGACTTCCTCCCCAAGCTCTTCGGCGTCAACGCCATCGCCCTCTGGATCGTCACTAAAGAGTTCCTTCCCAGCATGATCAAGAAGAACAAGGGGCACATCGTCAACATCTCGAGTATCACAGCGCACATAACCCTCTCCTCGCTGGTCGACTACTGCGCCTCAAAGGCTGCGTCCGTGACCTTCCACGAGGGCCTCAACTGCGAGCTCAAGACAAAGTACAAAGCCGACGGCATCCTCACAACCATCGTCCAGCCCAGCTGGGTGAGGACGAATATGTCTCCCAAGAACGCAGATGAAATTGAGGAGAAGCAGGGGAAGATGTTGTCGCCCAAGGAAGTTGCGGATCGCACTCTGGCGCAGGTGTTTGCTTGTCGGGGTGCTCAGATTGTCTTGCCGGAGAAGGTGTGGTTCTTTACTACATTGCGGGCGTGGCCTAACTGGATGCAAGAGTGGATGAGAGACAGAATGGGCAAAGCTAGTCTGCTGTAAACTGCTGAGGTTGGCACAGACGCTTTGGGTTGATCTCCGTTGTCGGTTGCTTCATTTATCCAAGGTTTGTCCGGGAGCGAAAAGAAGCAGGTTTTCTATGAGACATATCTTATCCTTTGCTTCTGTATCTAGTTCTAATAAGATACTGCCGGCTTTCAATAGGTTCTTCATCCTTTCTTTAGACCACCGGCCACGAACACCGGACAATGTTTCAGGCATAGCTAGCAACAGGTTGTCCCAGAACCTCCAATCTAGGCGTGATCCCAAGACCGGGTGCGGTCGGAGCTCTTACACGGCCATCGCGGGCTTCAAAGTCTCCATCCGCCGTCTTCACAGTCACCATCTCCGTCGACCCCAAGACGCATCGCAAGTTGCGCTCCGGCACGGTTTGCGCCAGATGCACGATGGCAGCAAAGGAGATGTCTGAGCCGATCGTATCCTGTATGCTCATGGTGTAACCAGCAGCAACGCAGATGTCCCGTTGACGGCGACCTCGGGTGAGCCCTCCATTCTTGGACACCTTGAAGTTAATGCCCTCCGCAGCATCATCTGCGATTAGTTGAATGACTGACGTTTCATCGGTCCCCAACTCATCGATGATGATGGGTATATTGGTCAGCCGCTTGAGGGCGAGAGACTCGCGCATCGTGGCGCACGGCGCTTCCAGGACGAAGTCTAGACCATCAGGAAGCAGCCTAACCATCCGGAGGGCAACTTCAACAGTCAATCCGCCATTCGCGTCAACGAGGAAGAACTCGCCAGCTTGTCTGTCCGCAAGCGAGGCGGCAATGCGTGCGGCATCGGTAGCTGGGTCGTCTCCCGATATCTTAACGGAATGCCCCAGATAACCCTTCTTCCTAAACTCCTCAACCTTTGCCCGCATCTCTTCCGGGGCTAAGACGCCAATGGACGATATCAGGGGCAGCCCGACGTCCGTACTACCTCCCAGGAGCTCGCACACGGGCAGACCGACCGACTTGCCCAAAATATCCCAGCAAGCCACATCAACTGGCGTTTTTGCGTGTAAGTGGCCCACGAGCGCCTCATCCATGGCATCATTGATGCGATCGACCTGGCGCGGATCCATGCCGATGAGCTTGGGCGCGATCTCCGCGATGCCGGCTCTGACACCGAGGGCGTGGGCAGCGACGTAGGTTGAACCGAAGGGTGTGCTCTCACCCCAGCCTTCGAGACCGGTGTTTGTGGTCACACGGACGATGGTTGCGTCGAAGCTTGGGTATTCGCGACCGCGTGATAGGTGATAAACACCTCCTGAGTAAGGGAGTGTGACTTGAAAGACGTCAATCTTTGAGATTTTGAGGTCGGACATGGTGAATGGAGAGTGAGATGGGTTTCAAAACTGTAAATCAACGTATTGTCAATGGTCGAGCTCTTCATATTTAGGAGTTGACCGCCTAGTACTTGATGCCCTGAACATTATATAATTGGCGACTCATAAATCTTTGGGCCCTTATCAACACATTGTTACATCCCGACTTCAGGCCTGTCTCGGTTCTCACGAGAATATATTGGCTTGCATGAGCCCAGATCATCGGTCGTGCTAAATGGCGGGTGGCGTGCTCTCATTTTCATTTCCCCAACAGGCAACTACGAGCCAGGAGATGTAGACATTGATCGGTCCACCTGAGCAGGTGTCTTGCATAGAGATAAGCGTTTGGTCTCGAGGTCGCATCAAGACTCGGCTGATTTTGGCAAAGTAAATGAGAGCCAGAAAGAAATAGAACTCTTTTTCCAGTCAGAAAGTCTCCAATGTATGCAGTAAAGAAGCGTTTTGGGTGACTGAGTCTTTCCGCTGTGCTCCAAAGGCCGCCGCAGACCGGACCCCGGGTTATTGATTCATCAGCCCGTAGGTTAATCCCTGAATGAAAACACCAGCCATTTCCTGGAGGCAGCCATGTACGTTGATCAAAGGAGCCAGTCATCGCCTTGGGCGCTTTCCCATCTGCCAAGCCTTTGATGACAATTTTTGTCGATCCACGCCCTCATCCTCCTCATCATGTCATGTGATGAGTACTAGGGATGACTGTTGGTTACATTCCTTATCAATAATCATGACTCCAACGTCATTCAGAAAGACGGAGATGCATGGCGATGTCCAGTAACTTTTACTGGTACCATGGAGCATTGCCCAATCAGGAAACGATACCTAACCCGAAATCCCGACCGGCGCCGGTCCTTCGGGAGGTACCCCGTATCTCGCTACTGAGCGGACAAGGCCGACGTCACCCACTCCCGATCCCTGTTGTCGCACTTCATGTAAGTCTGTCAAGTCCGTGAAGGGCGCATCTACCTTCTCTATACGTCCGAGATGTATAAAAGTCAGGAAACCATTTCCCTTCATGATACCTACCTCGCCTCATGATCGTTTTCCGTTTCAACATCCGCCATCTAGGTACCCGACTTCGTCTTCACATCGGGTCAATCTCCCGATCCCTGTTAGCACCAAAGATTCCCACAACCCACCGCAACCCATCTCAACCATGGCCGAAAACCTCCCAACTCACCGTCGTGCACGGCGCCGCACCGACGACTACACACCAGGCACCCCCAAAGTAACCCTTGTCACAGAACCCCTCCCCCTCCCGCTCGCCCCAACACAAGTCCTCATCAAAGTCCATGCCGTCGCCTTGAACTACCGCGACGCCAATATCGCCAACGGCGGCAACCCATGGCCTGTCATCCCGCATGGCATTCTCGGCAACGACGCCGCGGGGGAGATCATCGCGGCGGGTGACAAGGTCAAGAACCTCCGCGTGGGCGACCGCGTGAGCCCCGTCACCGCTACCGAGTTCGTTACGGGCCGCGAGACGGGGCGGTCGTGGCTTGCTGCCAATGAGGACGGTGTGTTGGCGGATTACCTGGTGTTTGAGGAGCATCTCATTGCTAAGGTCCCGGAGCATCTGGACTGGGTGAACTGTGCGATTTTGCCGTGTGCAGGGGCGACGGCATGGTCTGCGATTAAGGGGCTTACAATTGGGCGAAGCGTCTTTATCCAAGGCAAGTTGAGGCGAATCCTAATCGATCATCAAGATCTTGAGCTCACCCATGATAGGAACTGGCGGGGTCGCCATGTTTGCTCTCAAACTTGCCCAAGCGGCTGGTATAAAAGTCATCTTAAGCTCGTCCAGCGACGACAAGATCAAGAAGATCCAGGATTCTTTCCCGTCTGCGCCCATTTATGATGTCAATTACAAGACGCATCCGAACTGGGAAGAGGAGGTTCTGAAGCTCACAGACGGGGTTGGAGTTGACCTGACAGTCGACAACGGAGGCTCCACCTCGCTCGTGAAGAGCGTTCTGTGCACTCGTCGTGGCGGTACCGTCAGCCAGGTTGGATACCTGGGAGGGCAAGACCCTTCTCAGTTGAAGGACTTTGTTTCAACCATCATCGATCGTCGGACAATCGTCAGGTGAGTCTCTGAAAGAACCAGAGGAGCTTACAAAGCTAGACCAAACTGCGGATTTGTGCTGACATCTTTAAAAGAGGCATCAATGCGGGTTCAAGACTTGACATGGAGGACATGGCTGCTGCTATGTCAGCGACAGGTCTCAAGTTCGACGACATCATCGACACCGTCTATGACTTTGAGCAGGCTGAGGAAGCGCTTCAGTACATCTGGGAAGGCAAGCAAGTTGGGAAACTGGTGTTGAGGGTATAGCTCCGGAAGTGACAGTGGGAATAATGATGTTCCATAAGTGTTCAGTCATCTAAGTTTTTGATTGTACGTAGATACGGTGCAAAACTTTCCAAGTTCAAGGAAGTTTTATATCGACGATTGTTGAAAACCTATGACCCCAGCGAAACGATTCTTTATTTACACATATAACATGAACTCTGAACAAGACGGCTTCTCTTATATGCTAAAAAACGCCCTTTTTCTCTGTATCCAGTCACCATCGCTAGTATGCCTGGGCAAAAAGAGTGAGAAGCATCAATAACATGAAGATATAGAGTACTTCGGCGGCGCTGGCTTGGTAGAGGGGACGCGACCAGTGTTGGTGTCAAACACATATCTGAGCATGAGCAAACTAACTTTGAAATGGTGCTGCCGTGGCCACTCGCCATGACGTTGCCGCATGCCCTTCCCCAGAACTGTTCGTCCACGTAAAGGCTTAGCCCGCTTTCACCCTGTGACAAACCCTGTGACCCCTCACATACCTCCCCGTCAGTCACACAGCAGTCAGCAAGGTGTACCCGCAAGCAGTAATCTGCGATACGAACGTGTAAATGAATTAGAAGGGAAAACGGTGAAGATTTAGCTCTAGACCCATCGGAAGAAAATCTTGACGCAGCTCACTCCTCAGGTATTGCAAATCTTGTTACATCAAATTGTGGTACGGGCAGTTTCCTTTTTTCTGGCTCACATCCGTTTAAACTTTCCATTGAGACTATTGAGACTATATAATTTGCCCCGGAGCTCTCCAGCGGGCGATGCTATCCAGTCGCTATCCTATCACTACTTTTCAGCAAAATAGATTCATAAAAAACGAGGCCAGCTTCATTGTGCCTCAAATCCGGCCCACCAATTCCTTCAAGTACGAAGAATCCAATGAGATCACCTTAGAATCCAGCCAGCTGATTGCTCGAGGATCCTGCAAAAGGGATTCAAAGAAGAAAGAGGGTAATAGCTGAAATCCTCGTTGCTTCTGTTACTGATGGCTACTCACCTAAACACCTATAAGCTAAGGATGACTACAGCTTTGGTTACGGTGAGACTGGTGATCTCTTGGACCCAGTTAACCTCTTTAACGTCCATTGTGACCTTGTCGTTAGGTTGGGTGTAACTGCCCAGGAGCTTGATACATGGATAAAGGACAACAGGCTGTACAACCACATTGATGCCAAGATGCGGATGCCAAGATGCGGAAAAGATCGCTGGCGTTCAGTTCTCACCTTACCGAGTGGTTCGCAAGGAAGAAAATAATCTTCGACAGACCGGCGGCTGAGCTTAAGGCTCGAGGAGCCTCAAGCTAAGGAACCGAGCCACTTCAGCTACGTGCGGAATCACCCATGGCAAGCACGGGATATGCCGTAGATAATCGTGCGGGAGACAGGTTCTGTCCATGACGTCTTGTGTTCGCATTTCGGGGTTTTCTTTGTGATGCTAATAATACATTCCACAGAAGTTCATGAGCGCAGCAGACGGTCCTTCACTCCATCCCATAGTGCTGCCGTTAACTGTCTTATAAATGAAATTCAGCTTGCCCAAAGTCTGTAATCTTGAGGACACCCACCCCGCAGTCACCCTTATCTTCCCCTAGGACCCATAGCATGTTCTCTAGTTTGAGGTCGCCCTGACGTCCATAGCGTGTTTCTGAATTTTCTTTGCTGAGGTGCGCCCGCTTTCCGCTCGACTAGGCTAAGTGATCGTCCTAGAAACTAAACCACCTAACCACCTAACCCTAACCTCCTAACCTCCTAACCTCCTAACCTCCTAACCTCCTAACCTCCTAACTATTACAACCCATTATATATAGATAACAGTTAAACAACCTACTTAGGTGTTAAGCAGCTAGGATAGAACATTTATACTATAGGATTATAGGAATAATAAGGACTTACTTAGTATAGAAGAACTATAGTATAAGTTATATAATAATAAAATAAGAGATTAGATCTATATACTAAAGATATAGAAGTTATACTTAGTAAGAATAAACTCTATTAAAGTAAGGAATAATAATAAAGTAAATAATATTATTTAGAACTTATATATAGTATAAACTTAAACTTAGTTTATAGTTAGACTTCTATAGTTTTTTAGTAATTAACTTCTTAATATTTATCTTTAAAATACTTTTAGCTTACTTTTACTATAAATTACTTATTAAACCTAAGACTAATTACTTTAGTTTCTAAAAACTAATCTACTATAAGCTTATAACCTATAACTTAAACTATAACCTTAGTATACTATTATAATATATTAATCTCTAGTTTCTATTAGTAGACTTTATTATTAGATAGCTAACTATAATACTTTAATTACTCCTATTTAGTAAGTTAACTATTAACGCTTACTAATAGTAAAATAATAAATATATTTTCTTATACCTTAGCTAAATCCCCTATTTTAAGATCCTTATTTTCCTTATATAACTAGCTTTAGAGCTTAGTATAAAAACTTATTAACGTTAAAGATTATAATATATTAAACCTTAAATATAACTTTAATAGAGAAAGCTCTTTTACTAAGGAAGGATATAAAAAACTCTAATATATTATTTAGAAATAAGATATTAAATCTAAAGAGATATAAACCTTTATTAATAAAAATAAGTAAGCTATAAATAACTTTAATAAATAACTCTAGAATACTAAATAAGCCTATAAAAAACTAGAAAAAGATATTAGAAGAGATATTAACCTTAAGAAGGTCTAAAAGCTTTAAAAAGAGCTTAATACTTTTTAAGCTACTATAAATATTATTACTACTCCTATTAGAGGATAATAAAAGCTTAAACTTAATACCTTTATTACTTATAATAGTACTTTTAGATAACTTAAGTTATTCCTAATCTAAGTTAAGAACTATTAAAACTTCTACTATAGTAACTTTATTAGTTAAACTAAGAAAGTAGTTTATATAGCTACTTACTTTTATAGAAAAACTTTTAAGTAGTTTAAACTTATCTAAAAAGAATTCCTTAAGTATAAAATATTAAATAAATACTTTACTAAAACCTATAATATCTATAGTAGTTTCTAAGGATTCAAAAATATTTTATACTCTTTTTTCTAGAACTTTAATAAAAAGTAATAAGCTAAATATAAACTAGCTTAACTTAAGTAAACTAAGTCTACTAAAAAGTATACTACTATATTTAGATAACTTAGTATTTAGCTTAACTTTACTAAAGAAACTAAGATCTTTATATTCTATTAAAAGTTTAAAAATAAAGTTAAAGATAAGATTATTAAAATTAACTACCTTAAAGACTTCTTTTAGTATACTAACTTTACTATTAAAAGTAATAATTAACTTTTTAAACGCTATAAAGAAAAAAGTAAAAAATAATAAAGATTAAACTTTAGATATAAGTACTAATAGTAACCTTAATAGAAGTTTAATTACTAGTAGAATAATAGTAAACCTTATAATAATTAGAGTAATATATAATAAAGTACTATTTATAGATAATATAGTAGACCTATAGATCTTAATATAATAACTAAACTTAATAATAAGAAACCTTAGAACCTTAAGTATTATAACTATAATAAGTAAGGATATATTACTAAGGATTATAAATAACTTAAGAAGCTCCTCTAGAAACTAGTAGCTAAATAACTTTAATAAGTTAATATAATTATAAAAGTTCTATATATATCTTAATTATAAATTAGATATTATAATAATAACTACTAAATCTACTTTAAAAATAAAGAAATATTAAAATACTATCTAAGAGATAGTAATCTAAGATAAACTAAATATAATATAACTATCTTAAACTTTTATTTTAAAACTTTAGTAATAATATATACTAGTAATAATAAAATTATAAAAATATTAATAGAATAGCTTAATAAAATACTATAGATTTAGTAATTTAAATTAGTTAGTACTTCCTCTATTATATAAAACTAAAAACTAGAAAATAATAATAAATAAAAGCTTATATACTTCTAAAAAGCTAAAAATATATATTTAGAATAAATTTAGGAAGAGCTTTATAATCCCCTATAAGAGTAGTAACTAGAAGCTATACTTTTATATATAGAAAGATATAGATATATATATAGAAACCCTACTAGAATTAAATAAATTAACTAAGAACTTAACGAATAAGCTAAAGAAGAATCTAAAAAAAAATTAGAATACTAATATAACTTCCTAATAGAGTAATAACTTTTTAATATAACTAGTAATTAGATTTTTAGAGAAAGTAAAAGTTTACTTTATAACTTAAATAAACTTTATAATATTACTTAATAATATATTTAGATAGAAATTATTTATAGGTTTACTTTTAGTATAGATAACTTTAGTTTTAAAGAGGATTTTAATAACTAAAAAAGTAGAACTAAGTAACTTCTAAAGTATTAAGAAATTAATATACTCTAAGATAAATAATAATACTACTTCTATAATACTTTAGTAAGATAATAAGATTAAAACTATACTTTTTAGCTATATATAGAAAACTATCTTATATTAAAAAATAACTACTAACTCTATAAAACCTTTTTCTAGCTTTAGTATTTCTATAATAAGTATAAGAAATATATAAGAGAAAAATATAATTACTAGTTCTACTTTAAAAGATATAATAATAAACTTATTTATAAGATTTACTTAATATCTATTATAATTAGATAGACTATAATATTATTTAAAGATAACTTTATAGTTTTTAGACTTAGCTTTTAGTTTTCTATAAGATATTAATATAATAATAATATAAAGTAGAATAAATATTAATAAGATAAATATTAAGTTTACTACTAAGAAAAAGTATATATTTAGAGAATTATAAAAGATAGACCTAAACCTCTATAAGTTAGAATCTATAAAAATAGCTTCTTAAAAGTATAATAAAAAGGAAAATAAATTACTTACTTTAGATAATTAGAGTAATTAAAAAACTAAACTTACTTACTAATAATAAATTATAATAAGTAACTAAGAAAAGATCTATTTACTAAATATTATAAAGATATAAAGATAATATAAAACTTAAAGTTACTATTAATAAATAAATAATATTTATACTAATTAATAGTAAAGCTAAAATAAACTTTATTACTTCTTAAGCTATTAATAAACTAGAAGTATAATAAAGAGGAAAAGAATAACTATACTTTCTATATATAGTAGAAGGAGAAGAATTTAAATATAAAAGAGATACTATCTATAATAAAATTATACCTCTTAAGATAAGCTATTTAGATTAAAAAAAAAGAATCTAATTTAATATTACTAACCTAAAAATATATAATATAGTACTAAGATTATTTTAATTATAAATAAATAATTTATAGATAGATTAAAGTAATAGCTAACTTTATTAGAACTATAATAATTTAGTCCTTAAGTAGCTTTACTAGAATTAAGCTTTAAATAAGTTAATATAGTTAAGAATAGTAAAATAATACTTCTATTACTTTAAAATAAAAGAAACTATATTATAACTACTAAAAATAATAGATTTAGAATAAAAGAATAATTTACTTCTATTTATCCTAGAAGAATATTAAGTTTATAAGAGACTTTTTATAACTAAACTAGAAACTAAACTATTTAAATATATTAACTTTAATTATAAGATTCCTCTTAAAGAAGGAAAAGAACTACGCTTTAATAAGATCTATAGATTTAACTAAACTAAAATAAAAGCTCTAGATAAGTATTTTAATAAAAACTTTAAGAAAAGTTATATTAAACCTTTAATATTACTAATAAGAAGTTTAATTTTATTTATACTAAAGAAAAATAGAAAACTATAATTATATATTAACTACTATATACTTAATAAAATAATAATTAA